>BGPR01034756.1:2289-16311 GCA_013235015.1 Araneus ventricosus
TTCCTGAAAACCTCTGGGTGAGCATCTGCAGGTGTGATTGGCCTGTAGCCATGCCCACTTTCTTGAGCGTTAACAACTTCGAATGATGATTATATTATAGATGATAAACGTTTAATTTTAAAATTTAATTATTGATTTCCATACTCTGTAGTATTATACTAGTACTATCTTAAAAAACTTTAAAATTAATACTGTTAAATGAATTTGTATTAAATTCGTAATAATCAAAGTTGTTTAGTAAAATTTCGATTACTACACATCTTTCCAATTATACATTGTTTTAAGCCATTCCCTTGGAAGACGTATAAATGGTGCTTTACTGTATAATCAAGATTCCTGCAGTAACAGTTTTAAAACAATTGAGGCAGGCTACATGAAATGCTATATTTATTTATTTTTAGTACCAATCGTATTTATGAAAAGGATGAAATTATTGCTTCTGAACTACACACATTTCTACAAGTTGCTTCAAAAAGTTAAAATACTCTCAAACCATGACATGGTGCGTAGTGAGAAATTGCTGCAAAAATTAAGCACTTTTAAGGACTTTTTAAGCACCTTAGCTAAAAAAATTAAGCCCCTTTGTACATGCATGCACACATCGACATACATATTTTCTAAGCATATGATGATTTCTGTTTTATAATAATGCATAGTTTTTATTGAAAATTTAAAAATACATTTTTTTTTAAATTTTAATATTTATTTCTGTATTTGCACAACATCGTTTTATTGTAAAATAAAGGATGTATTTTTGATTTTACAAAAAAATTAAAAATGATAATGCAAATTGTCATTATCAAAAATTAAATCAACTTTCATAAGATTAACAATAAAAATTTGTTACCCTTTGCAACATTTCTTAAAATTAACAAATTACCAGTTAATTTGCCGCTTCGGAATAATTATTCCAGTATTTCAATATACGGCGCTACCCATTGTTGAAGTAAGAAGGAGCATAAAAAAAGGTCATTAATAGTCCAGTCTATGAAGTATTTCAAAAAAATAAATAAATAATATAGTTTTGAAAATTGGTACACATGTTCATGATGGTCTTCTGATGAACGTACAAAAGTCCATGGCCCTGAGTGATTTAACGAATTAAAGAGCGTAAAATTCCCTACAAAAATATGCTTTTATTTTTCTTCTAGCTTGAATGATTTCCGAGATAATGAGTCTCAAAGTTTGCCACCATCTTGGATTTTATCCCCTTTTTCTCAGTTTTTTTTTTTAATATCTCGAAAATTATTTAGTTTTCAAATCACACGTGATACAACAAATTAAGGAACGTAAAATTCCCTACAAAAGAGTGCTTTTATTTTTGTTCTAGTTTTAATCGTTGCAGAGCTAACGGACTTCAAAGTTTGCTACCATCTTTGGATTTTATCCCCCTTTTAAAGTTTTTCTTAAATATCTCGAAGAAAATTAAAAGCATGTATTTGTAGGGAATTTTATGATCATTAATTTGTTGTATTACATGTAATTGAATATTGAATAGTTTTTGAGAAATTCAAAAAAAAGACGAAAAAAGGGGGATGAAATTGAAGATGGCGGCAAACTTTGAGATCCATTATCTCCGAAACTATTATAGATAGAAGAATAAAAATAGCATGTATTCGTAGGGAATTTCAAGCTCTTTAATTTGTTAAATCAATTGTAATTTGAAAACTGAATAGTTTTCGAGATATTAAAGAAAAACTTTAAAGAAAGGGGGATGAAATCCAAGATGGCGGCGCAAACCGCACCCCCAGGACCGGGGACTTTTAGTTTGTTCAACAGAAGCCCCTCACAAACATGTGTACCAATTTTCAAAATTATATGATTTAATGTTTTTTTTCCATCCCCATTTTGGGCCTCCGTTGACTGGACTATAAGCATTATCTTAACATGTTTTGACCGCCTGGATCAATCTCATCCAGGATTCCTTCCATTTCGTCGGTTTTTCTTCTAGATACATACGGTAAACAAAGCTTTATGACTATGCTTTTGATATCGCATTCAACGACAGGGGAAACAAAACAAAAAAAAAAGAATGTTTTCTTTGCACTTCTCGAGAAAATTAAGCACTTTTTAAGGGCCGTTTTTTCAAAATTAAGCACTTTTAAGGTGCTTAAAAATGGTTTTCAAATTTAAGCACTTTTTAAGCACTTTTCATGACGCTACGCACCCTGCATGATAAAAATTCTGAACATAACCTAATTTTTTCAAAAAAGAAAGAAATCAAATTTATGACAAATTATTCTTATACCAACAGCGAAAACTTAATCTATATTCCAAAACCATACATGCCAACACTTTACAATAAAGATAGGTTTAGTACATACCAGTTATTAAGCGGTTCGAACTCAGAAAACTTTGTGAATAAAAAAAAAATTCCATCTTCATAAGTACTCGAAAGAAAGTAAGCGACAATGATAATTTTTTTTGGGGGGGGGCGGGGGGGCAATACAGCAATAAATTAGGAAAACAAACACTGAATTCGAACCCAAACAGGGGAATGACTCAGATATTCACTAGACAAAAAGAAATATGGTTTAATATTTTGGCTAAGAAGAATAAAGAAATTCATAAAACAACTCGGGAAACTAGGCTTTAAGAACCAGAAAAACACCCTTTTTCCTAACCTGTAAGTACACTGTCAAACCAGAGAGTGAAATACACAATATCAGAAGTAAACATAAAAGTAGATTTCTGAATTGGTGTACTAGACTTTCTCAACGAAAAAAAAAAAAATGCAGTATTTTAATTGTTGCCAAATTAGATCTTTATATGAAAACAATATTTGTAAGGCACAATAACACCCAAATATTTGCACTTTAGTAACAAAGATCTCAAGAAAGTCGGAAATAATTCACTCATAATAATTTCACTTGCATGGTGTTAATGCCAAGATTGATGTATGGAGAAATCACAATATGAACTTAAGTGAAGTCATGAAAATGAATATAATTGCTCTTGAGTCATTGAACTCAAGAACAATTATGACATGAATATCTGTGAATAATCCCTAGTCCAACTTCATGGAGCAATAGTCTATAAGATATAATAGAACAGAAGTATCATTATTATAATTCATACCACATCATCATCTCGGACATTTAGTAAAACTTTACTGTCTAATGAAAACAATCAACATACAGTGGCTCCCAAAAGTGTTCATACACTTACGATTTTCAATGAAATAGGGCTCTATCCATTAATTAAAATTAATATTTCAGAATAGGTATTTAATAATAAGATCTATAATCTATTCTTCACAAATCTACATGAAATATTTTAAAAACATAGTAAAACTTTTATTTTTAAGAAATAAATAATCAAAAAGTAACAAAAACTTTATCTCACAAAAGTCTTCGTACACTGAAATATTTTCAGATAAATTCATAATTTAAATTATCATCCGTCGCTTTATTTTTAATTTCGCATTGTGGTGGCATTTAAAAAATCGTTTGGCTTTAATTTTTGCTTGCTTACACCATAATATTCTATTTATTATTTAAAAATGGTTCATAGTCATAAAGAAACAAGAATCAGAATTCGAAAATTGATTATTTTTCATCATAGCAGTGGTAAATCAGTTCGGAATATCGCTAAATTAGTTAATTTATCCCATTCTACAGTGCAGTATGTGCTAAAACGCTTTAAAGAAGAAAATTGGATCAAAAACAAGGTAAGAAAAGGTCGACCGGCAAAGTTAACAAAACATGATCAGATTTATAATTAGAAAATTTGTGAAAAACCCACGTTTGAGTGCTTTAAAAGTTTCTGCAGAATTTAATGAAAAATTTTTTACTTCAATTTCACCTGAAACTGTTCGACGAGTTCTCAGAGCAGCTGGATTAAATGGGTGTTCTGCCCGTAGAAAATTTTTTGTTACGTGCGAAAAACGGAAAGCTTAGGCTTTCCTTCACAAAATCAATGTTAAATAAACCTGAAACGTATTGGAATAATGTCTTATTTGCAGATGAAAGCAAATTTAACATTTTTGGTTCCAATAGACGTATAATGGTATGGAGAAGAAAAAATGAGAAACTTAATCCAAAGAACTTAGTTGGAACAGTTAAGTATGGCGTTAGAGGTGTCCTTGTGTGGGGGTGCACGTCAGCATCAGGACTAGGTAATTTGGTATTTATTGATGGCATAATGAATCATGCTCTTTATTTAAATATTTTAATAGACAATTTAAAATTATCAGCCCAAAATTTGGGTATTGGAAACAACTTTTTTTTTTAAAATCAAGATAACGATCCTAAGCACACGGCTCTCAACGCTCGCCTCTGGTGTCTCTATAATTGTCCACAAAATTTGAAAACACCACCTCAATCGCCAGATTTAAACCCAATAGAACATATCTGGAGAGAACTGGAGGGTTAGAGTATGAAAACACAACATTAAAACAAAAAACGAACTAAAAACAGTAATGATGAAAGAATGGATGAACATTGATGCAGAAATTACAAAAAAAAAAAAAAAACTAGTGAAATCTATTCCCAAACGTTTAAAAGCTGTTGTGGATGCTAAAGGATATCCTCCTAAATATTATTTTAACAAAAAATTAGAATATTTACTAATATGTAGAGATTTTTTTAAAGTGTACAAAGACTTTTGCAAGATAAAATTTGTTACTTTTTGATTATTTATTTCTTAAAAATAAGGTTTTACTATGTTTTTAAAATATTTCATGTAGTTTTGTTAAGAATAGATTATAGATCTTATTATTAAATACCTATTCTGAAATATTAACTTTAATTAATGTATAGAGCCCTATTTCATTGAAAATTGTAAGTGTACAAACACTTTTGGGAGCCTCTGTATATGCATTATATAAAGCAAGGATTCTAAACTTTTTCACTCACTACTAGAACCTGGAGACCAGATTTCAGCAATGTAATATATCGGGTTAGTAGGAATATGATGTCGGTTTTTAACCTCAAATTTTAAAAGTATACACCTATCCAGCTCAAAGTAAGGTGTTTTAATAAAAAAAAAAAAAAGAACTATTACTACCAATACATTTTTGCCGAGAAACAAGCATATATATTCCGGTAAACTCTCAGAAGGCAATTTCAAACAACACCATGATTGTTGAAGATTTTCTCTTGCAGGACTTGTCAAGGTATTTAAAAAATGGTAGTTAGTTGGCAAGAGTAGACAGAGTTTCACAATCTAATTCATTCAATTTCTGCAATTGTGAGACGAGTGGTCAGGCATTGTCATGAAGAAGAATGGAACCTTTTCTATCAGAGTTCCCACTCCTATTGAGGAAACAAATTCAAGGACTTTAAAGGACCCTTTTAAGAAAATTCAAGGACCATAAAATTACATATTTTATACATAAAAATGAAAATGATAAATTTAAACCAAATTAATCATTTGTATTTTTTAAAATAAAAAATTTGATATGGATCAACAATTCTAATGACAAAACTTTGTACCAAATTTTATCCATCTAGCTATTTTAGTTACTTCTCTGGGTTTATGAAATTAAATAACATACATTTTGAAAACAGATTTCATTGCAGACAAAACCAAGTCACAAACTGGTTTTCTCTTCTGTCTCAAAAAATAATGGATGGACATTTTGCTTATTCTTTCAAGGACCAACAAAAAATCAAGTACTTTTCCAGGGCCCTGAGTAAGACAAAAAAAATTCAAGGAGTTTTCAAGGACCGTGGGAACCCTGTCTATTACCTATGCTGGTTGCAGGTGTTGCAGTTTGAGGTACATTTTGTCGATTTCTTGACAATAATTATGTGCCATGATGGTTTCACCAAGATTCAGGAAGTTGTAGAGAATCAGACCAGCTGATGACCGCCAAACCTTGACCATGGTCTTCCTTTTGTATAACTTTGGCAAGTTATGTAGAGTTTTTGTCACAGTCTAACCACTGTACAGAGTGCAGCCGATTATCGTATAAAATTCATTTTTCATCGCATGTCACAATGCGATCAAGAAATGGTTAATTGTTGTTGTACAAAAAGAAGTGCAGAGTACACTTCATAAAGATTTATTTTTATTTTCATTAATTCATGCGGCATCTATTTGACAAGCTTTTTTTATTTTCCAAGCTGTCTAATGTGGTCCAGAAGAGTTGGATTACTTACATTTAACTTTACAGCAAGTTCTCGGATAGTTGTGTACGGATTTCTCTCAACCAACAGCTAAGACACATCAATTCCTTCTGGAATATTATTAGTTGATAATTGCCTCTTACCTAGCTGCAAGCAGTATTAATGTAAATAAAGATAAGTAACAGTTTATTTTGTTTAACTTACAGTTCATAGAATAAAAAGATTTCCCATTCTATTCCAGTAAAATAACATAATTTTGTAAGATTGATGTACAGTGATAAAGCTAAAATTTTAGGACAGACCTTGCAATTTTGAACTGCAGTCAGAAGACGAGGATGACACCCGAATTGGCAAACCTTTTCCAAACTATCACGTCAGTGGAAGACATCTGACACACGACAATGGATGTAACATGCACAAGGAGTGTATACATGAATGATCTTAAGGTAGAATCAAATCTCAAACCCTTGATCTCCAGCCCAAAATGCTGAGTCTCTAGCATCACTAACCAATAAAATAAAAAAATATATTGCTCTTCACTCTCTTAAATAGAGTCAATGATGTTAGAATTTTATCTATTGTAGAATTTCACTTAATGAAAGGCAGAAAGAAAGTCACTGGTTTTTCTTGAGTCAAACTAACGGTAATAGGCAGAAACAATTTTTTTAAAATTCAAAGTAAGTAAAAATAAAAAATGTCATTAAACATTTTATATTATAAAAAATTTGAAATTTTGAGAAATTTAAAAATCTTGTGGCGATTTGTATCACTAACCGCTGGGTGAGCTTGCTGGCTTCTACATTTAAGCAGTGCTACAACTATTTTGTAAATACTACAACTTCTTCATCTAGAGTTTTCTAAAGATGTTGATATTTGCTATGATGTTGCTTAGTGTTAAGTTCTTAGTTATAAATGTTCTTTTTTACAAGATATCTCTAGTTACTCAACACATTACAACAACGGTTACAATCTGAATATGAAATCCTACTGCAATAGTTCAGTCAAGTTGATCAAATCAGATTTGAAATTTTCCATTCATTTTGGTTCAAAATCTAAACACTCAACAATAACAAGTTAAGACAGATATGGGACATCCATCCACATGTCTGGTAAAGATGGGAAGGTTCTCCCAGCCGATGGTGGTCATGTGCGACTTATATGTAAAGGTCAAAAGCAACAAATTTTCTACAAGAGGAGACTGGCCAAGCACCAATAATGGCTTAACTGTGTGCAGTTTGTTATTTGATTGAAGCTGCCAATGATTTTGCCAGTACTGATACAGGGCAGATTTTATATATTTGTTGAAATTATAAGTAAGCATAGGAGCATCAAAAAAATTTTTGAGCCATTTTAGTAGCTTTGTCTATAAGTCCAATTGCCTTCCTATCCCACATGGGAAGGTACATAGAATAGTAATAAACCCTTTAATAAATTTAAAACTCTGATTATTAAACGATGATAATTAAAAGATGATAATCACCTTTCAATTTTTTTGATTGATTGAAATGTGAAGAGATGGGATTTTTAGCAACAAAGGTCGTTATTCCCTAATGCCAAAACGATGCACTCAATAAATGTCCAAAACGACACCTTTCAATAGCAGCTGTAGAGGTTCAGCTAGATAACAAAATACTTTAAAAAACCTTTGGAAATATGAGCAGAGTCCAAGAAAGTCTTGTATGTTACACACAGTCTTTGGAGTTAGAAAATTGCTTATGGCTTTCACTTTCTCAGGATCTGGTTGGACAGCATCACTAAAAACAGCATGACCCAATATTTTTATTTCTCGACATCAAAAAGGCACTTCTTTGGATTGAGCACAAGGCCCACTTTCTGAATGCATTTCAAAACAGTTCTTAATCAGATAAAAGTTTTTTAACCTTTCCGGGAACACCATTATGTCATCTAGATAGCAAAGACACATAGACCAATTTAAATGACATAGCAAATTATCCATCATTCTCTGGAAGGTTGCAGGTGCATTACAGAGTCTGAACAGCACAATTTTAAATTTGTGCGACCCTTATGGAGCAATGAATGAAGTCTTTTTGTGATTTGCTAAGTCTACTTCTATCTGCCAGTAACCAGAGCAGAGATCCATGGAAGAAGATAACTTGGTACCCTTCAAAAAGTCAAGAGTATCGCCAATATGAGGTAGAGAAAAGACAGCTTTCTTCATCATGCTATTTAGTTGGCGATAGTCTATGCAAAAACAGCAACTTACATATTTTTTCCTTACAAGAACAATGGGCAATGACTAGAGATTTTGAGATGGCTGGACTATATTTTTCTCAAGCATTTTATGAACTTCTTCACATATGATGCATTTTTCAGGTGGTGAGATTCAGTTTATTTTCTGATTCTGTTTCAAAATGGTAGTGGTTGTTTCATGCAGTACTCAGCTTTATTCAACTATTGTAGCCAAACATAATGCCATTCATAATAACCAATAATAGCAAATGACATTTAAATGTAATTTTGTTAATACTGATAAAAGCAGACAATTTAAATTTGTGAATACTGCTGAAAGCAGACTTCTATAAATATTGATGTTTGAAAAAAAAAGACAAAACCTTTATAGACTGCAATGAAGAGCAGATCTAAAATTTTTATTTAATGCGAAGTCTATTGTTCACAGAACTCTTAAATCTAATATCAACTAAAAGTGTTAAAGCAATAACCTTCAGAAAAACATTATGCCTATATATAATCAAAGTAGTATCATATGTTGAAAGCAATAGTAGGATACTGGATGGTATTTGCTGATGTTAGTCTTTTATAAGAAAAACAGGAAACAATTATCAATATCTTGTGCTACACAGAAAAACTAATTCCTGAAAAAAGACCGAGAAAATGCTCATCTAACATTGATCCCAAAGAAACAAAAAACGAGCTTGAACAATTCAAGGAGAATGGGCATACTGCAGTTTTGTGGCCCATAATCCCTACACTTTCTGAACTCCACTTTCTCAAGAATAAAATTTTATCCTATTGAATTTTTTCTTTAAAAAAAACAACTGAAAAGAAAGAATGCATTGAATAATAAAACAGAGCTGAATAAGGCAATGAATGCAAACAGTGAATGAATGAAAAGCAATGAATATACCCTACTGAAAATAAAGCAATATGAAAACTTGATAAAGAAATCACATGACAGAACAGAAAGTCAAATAAAATCTAAGTAACTTATTTCTGATACTTGAAATGAGAACACACTCAGCAAAAAAAAAAAAAATCCTCCCATAAAGGTGCATATACACTTGCAAGCAGAAGACGAATAGAATAGTTTACGAACAGCTGCTTGCAGGTGTAGACAGGTGATTTTGCTCACCAAGAACAGTTCGAGAACAGCTGGCAGGGAGCCAAATCCTGTCCATTTTTTGGCGAATTCATAGGGATTTGCTGTTCAAATTAGGACGGGTTAACATAGGGATTTGCTGTTCAAATTGGGACGGGTTAACATACTGTTCGCCGTCCCCTGCGAATCTCCTTCGAACCTGCAAAGTCATATTTAGACAGGGCGTGTGCTACTTAACATTCTTTTGCCGTTTCTCTTGTAATTATGGAGTGGGCAGAACTAAACTTATTAAAATTAATAAAAGTTTACAGAAAAAAGCCTTTCCTCTGGCATGCAAAGCACAAGGACCGTTATAGAAAAAATTTAAAAGAAGGTTTCCCGACAGAAATAGGTGAGGAGATAAGTAAGAAAAAGATTATATTCTGGCTTCAACTGACATGAAAAACAGAGAATAAAGAAATCCATGGAAAAAGGAAAATATAAGTTATAACATATAAAGAAAACAATTATATATTTTTATACAATTTTAGTTTTTTTATTTTTGACAACAATCTTTTACAACATTAGCGTTACGTTACTAATCAGTAAAACATATTTATTTAAAACTAACCACCTTCGGTGACCAACTTGTTCGCCAGGAATATGATTTCAATCGAATCTTTCATCATTTTATATTCATGGTTTTCTTAACAACGTAATTTTAAATTTAGGATTGTGGTATATTTTTAACCGATGTTCTTGTAGTGTTGGGATTCTAAAATCGCATTTGCCGGTGGAGGGCGCTCTCCTCCCTCGAGGGTTGGGGATTGTTTTTTGTTAATCAGTCGAGTTACGAACTCAAAGGCTAAAGGAACGTTTTCGTAAGGTGCCGGCGATCCCAATGAAAAGTATAGAGCTGTAAGATTGACGTGGCTGACTGCGAAGGGTCCGACGTATCTTTCTGTCTGTGTTGTTGCTGGATGCGACGGGTCGCAACAATTAGTTTCTACGTGCTGTCCTAACCGTTATTCTAGTGTTTGTCCTTAATGTTAGATGTAAAGAAACTGTTGTTTGTTATCACATCTCTGGTAATCCATTTTCGAAAAGAACCAACAACACCCTAAAAAACGGTCACGAACATCACAGTTCTATTAGTGACCTTGGACTTCTTCTGTTCATTGTCTACATAAATGTTCCTAATGGAGTTAAATAACTGACCATGTCATGTAACATCTAATTCCATGCTTGTCGGCACTATCTTCACTTTATTATTCCTCTTTAAAATATGCATTTGATTTCAACATTAAAATGACGCAGCACATTTTATGGCCAGAGGCATGTTAGTTGGATTAAAACATGCTGAGTAAAGAATGAAAACATAGTAACCATAACAATTCAGCTTTTGGATATATTTCTTAATGTAAACAAAGAAATTTCTCAGAGAGCTTGGTTTACAGATTTTACAAAAATTTTGATGAAATAAAATATGAAAGCAAAATGTATTAGGAGATTATCTCAGATTACAACAATGAAAGAGAAATATGCAATAAAATATTTGTTTAAACAATGAAAACAGTTTCAGTTGTGTTGTAACAATGAAAAGTATTGTTGTAAATTATGCCAAAAAATATTTTTAAAAATTTATTAAAATTCGAGAAAACATTGTACGGCAACTTAATTGATATAATTGGAAAGGAAATTTTTGCACTATCAGATGATGTAAAAATGATTTTTGTGATGTAATATTTTCAGAAATTAAGGAAAAATGCCAAAATTTTGCTTAATTTTTAATTAAAATTTCAAAAAAAAGGGCTCCGAGGTGCACATTCCTACCCTCCAAAGTATGTTTGTGCCAAATTTCGTAACTCTAGGTCCAGAGGTCTGACCTTTCGACCGCCAACACACAGACACACATTCTCCTTAATTATTAGTCGGGATGTCACTTTTGTTGTTTGATGAAATTAAAAAATATGAATTTTATAGAAATTTAAATTAATGCAAAAGAACAAACTTTTTCTGTGCCTGCTTTCAAGATAGAACATTTTAATATTAAAAATTTTGAACTAAATATCTACGCATGGTGAAATTTTCCTTAATCAAAATGTCTAACACCAGAGAGACCGGAATTATAATGATTGGGAGAAAAACAAAAGTAAGTTTTTTAGTTTTTGCAATTGTTATTTAACTTGGTTAAGTTACTGATCCCGAGTGCATATGTATTTCAAATGTCATCTTTGTTGTTTGATAAGATATTGTAAGATCAGATTAAAAAATATGAATTAACGTTAAAAAGAATAAATTTTTTCCAACACTGCTATCGAATATTTTTTACATTAAGTGCTTTTTTAATATTAAAGTGTTTTGAACTAAATGTCTACGCATAGGCAAATTTTCATGTTTTCTTATTCTAAATATCTAAAACCAAAAAGACCCAAATTATAATGGCTGCGAAATTAACATGAAACTTAAAATCTAAAATTAGAAGGTAAAACACAAAATTAATATTTCCGTTACTGCAAATGTTATTCAAATTTGTTAAGTTATTAATTCGAAATGCATAACTATTTAAAATTTCACTTTTATTGTTTGATAAGACTCATAAATATAAATTCAAAATAATCATTTTAATGTTAAGTGTTTTTAACTAAATGTCTATTCACATGGCCAAATTATTTTTTTATCTTAATTAAAATGTCTAAAGTTTAGTTAAGTTATATTAACGTCCTGTTTTGAAGAAACAAGAGGGCTTTTTGGGTGGACCTAGTCATTTTGAACAGCGCACAGTGGTGAAATATGCAAAAAAGCTGGTCAAAAAGGGTTTTTAAAAACTTATTGGTAAAGCAGTAAAACTAAGTTATATTGACAGTCTAATATATTATGCTACTTTTTGTGCACTTTGACATGTTAACAACATGCAAGTTGCCATGGCACTTCAGTAAATTTCTGAATTCTTTTCAAAGCTGCAAATGTTTCTACATTCGTATCAAAGCTTTCTATATTTTATTTTTGTTCGATTTCATCTAGTGGCTTGTTTTCAATATGGAACTTAGTCAATAAGGTATGTCCGAACTTTTTATCCCATATTACTAAGGAAGTTTTTTTTAATGCAAAAGAATTTTTTACGTGTTCTAATAGAATCATTGGAGGAAAAAGTGTAGAATTCCAAGGAATTCTGGCATTATAAATAATTTTAAATAAAGCTTATATTAGTAGCTCTCTATTTAAGAGCCATTATTTTGAAAATCAGACAAAAAAATGAAATTTTGATAGTTGTATTTTTTGATTGGCCTGATTTTTTTTATATTGAAGTAGGTTATGGAAAATGAATACTGTGCAAGTTTTGTTGTGCTGGTTCAGTTACGTATTGCTCCTGGACCCTAATGACTTCACCTTTACTGGAAGTAACATTTGTGAAAAGCTTCGGCATCCTAATTCTGTCAGATTGTAAAATTTGATCAGTTTTTGATGGTTTATCTGCACCTAGTAATTCAAAGAGACTAACAAACCACACCCTGCGAGGTAATCCATTATTTTTGCCGGAAGCTAAGTAACATGGAAAATATGAATATCTAAAATATGACTATGATGTTAAAATGTCGATCAATTGATTTTCTTCTGCTTTCGAAACTTAACTGGTAATCTGACTGAAGACATATCATGTAGATGATTAGTATTTAGATGATTAAACAAATGAAACTGAAACAATCGATAAACCTGCACAATACAAAATTAACAGATTAAGCAATAACCCAAAATTATATTGGTTTGAAAATGAAATAATGAACAGATCTTTAGCAATGATAAGCAACACATATTGTTAATTTGATAATTATAATATTTTATAAATATTAAAAACCTGTTTTCTAGAAGTATTTGAATTAAAATAGATTGTATCTTATTCCACATTATACGGTTCAAATAATGCTTTCAGATTACTTGAGAAGGTGTTCTTTTCAGCTCCCAGCATGAATCAAAACAATCTTAATTCTGCTTTTGAATTCTTCTAATACAATAGTCGAGACAAATCATATATTACAGTTACAGTTCTTATAAATATCTCCTATTTTTTGTTATTCTCAATGCAGGAAGATCTGACTTCATTTGTCACTAAGGGGGGGGGGGGGAGGGATCTTGCGGTCCATGCAGCAGTATTTTCTTCCCAAAATGGCAAGACCCCATAGTTTTTCTTTTCCGTATTAGTACATATGTTAGCTACAGATGGTACACTTTGTCTTTTTTTGGCGATGATTGCTTTTTGAGAGATGAGCCCTAAATATAAGTTGTGGATTTTGCATTTTCCCGAAAATTTCAGCGGTTATCTGCTAACAACTCAATATCCAATGCCAAGTGCCTTCAGTCACATAAGCTTGCCTAATGGTGAACTTTCACTTCGTAAAAAAAAGATATTGGAGTTGCTTAACCAAGATTATAGGGATGAAAAATGGCAAAAAAGCCTTATTTTTCCTACTTTTTTAAACATCTGAAAAGAAACAATCTTGCCATTAAGTGATGCTGCGTGGAAGTAGTATACTGTAATAACGCATAGAAAACAAAATTTTGGGATGTTACTTTCATAGATAAACACAAACATCTCGCATTCACTTTTAAGAAAAAATGCTACAGACCTTGAACTTGACATTTCTGGGGAGGAGAAAATTTTTTTAAGTCCTCAAG
>BGPR01034757.1:0-16311 GCA_013235015.1 Araneus ventricosus
TCAGATTTATTGGTGATAAATTCTTTATATCTGAGCAAATACTAATGCCAATTAATTCGCAAGTACAACAAATGGGGTCTTTCTGATACCACCATTTCTATTTTGTTAGAAAGTTTAAGATCTTCTTAAACCTCCATTATTACTTTCTGTACACTTGTAGGTGATCTAGAAAATGGAACTCAGTAACGGGTACAGGAAAAAAGGCGTGGTTCATTTTCACTGGGATATTAGGGTCAGATTTACCCTGTTTTGCTTCAGCGTTTTAGATCAATTCTGTGTTATGACTGACAGAGTGAGAAGGCAAGCAACAGAAAATGAAAAATCTCCTTGCGTGTGTTTCACGAATAGTAAACTCATCTCCGTAAAATCATTTTCCTGCATGAAATACATCTTTACTTGCACGAAAAAATATTCATATTTTAAGGACATCTTATGTTTGTTTGTTATTTCGAAGAAGCAACAAAATAAGGAATAATCGTTTATTATTTTGGTTTCAAAATCAGTTGGTCATTATGTTATTGTGCTAAAAATAATTACCTTGCTTTCAAGGCTTAAAATATCCAAATATGATAAAATATATCGAATATGGTAGAGGAAAACGGGAAAGAGTGTACAATTTTCTTGGAATGACTCAATAAAAAAATAGAAACACATAGAAGAAGTACGAATGCATGTTTACTAAAAGATTTCAAAAAATAGAAATTTCTTTGAAGAAAGGTATACATATTATTTAATAATAAACCAAATGTACTAAATAATAGAAATTAAATGTCATGTATTTTGTTGAAAAATTCTTGCTAGTGTGTACATTCTCTGGAAGTGAAAAGAGTTTTTCTTTCCGCAATGAACTTCTATATTAAAAGAACTCAAATTGTAACTGGAACATACATGTAGAGTTATAAATGCATTGTGCCAAAGGGGAAAAAGTATTATACTTCTGAATTACAATGCGATTGACTGTAAAATGCTAGAAAAAGAAAAATAATAGAAAGTTCTTTTAAGGGCAATACATTCGTAAATTGACTCATAGTTAGAGAGTGTGCGTACTTCTGCAAGTTTAAATAAAAGCGCTTCGTGTCTATTCTAAGCTAATATTATGAAAATGGGGCGGTATCAAAACTTTAATGGTTTTTTTATTTAACCATTGTATTTTTATTAAAATGCCTACTTTATCTCTTTGGTAGGCATACTATGTCCTACTGCAAAAATATTTTATTGTACTTTTATCTCATTTACTATGCCTTCCCTTACTTTTTAAATTATTGTTAGTTATGTATAAGATCCTGAATAAAATAAGTTGTTCCAATAAACACAGTTTCCAATTCTTATCTGTCAAGGTGATTCTATCGTTTTAAATAACACTTGCTAATGGTAGAGCATTTTCACCTAAGACGCACATTTAGAAAGAACAAAATAAAATTATTCATAATAGTAATACCTTGTTGCGTGTGTGTTGGGGATAGCTTGAAACAAAAAAAAATCTTATTTTTTTCTAAAATAATTGATATTTATGAAGTTGCTACGAATATAAATAAGTTGTTGTAAATCAGAATAAATGGTGACTGCAAACCGCTATGAAAACAATTAAAGATGTCCTAATGAATGCAACTCAATTTCACAAGACGCTTCGCATCCCGAAATGTCGTGCTGCCATCTATTGGTTTCGCATTGAAACGAAGGAAACAAGTACTTCGCTTTAATAAGCTAATGCGAACTCTAAATAAAATTAACATATTCCGCAAAGATTCAAGAATAATCTCAAAATGTTTATTGATAATTATTTTGCTGATTTCAATGAATGCATGTAAATTATTTTGGAGTTGTAGAAAATGGTAACTTGAGTTTCTTGCCAAAAAAACTTATGATTTTTTTTACACAGCATATAAAATTATTATTCCCTATGGCGGATTCATAAAGAATTGGTAGTTCTCTTTATTCCCAGGATTCAAATTCAGAAGAATAGAAGATTCGATTATTTTATTTGTTATTTTATTTTCATTCTGTAAAAAAGTTTTTGAAAAAAACGATTTTTTTAAATTTTTTTGTAGTTAAGATATATTTTGTTGGAATCCAAAAATATTCAATTTCTTCTTTTTTCACATTTTATGGACAAAAAATTATAGCCAAAAAAAAATATTCAATTTTATGTATTTTTAGCAACTGATTTTATTTACAAATGCGCTGCCAATCCTTTTACGAACGTTTTAAGTTATTTTTTAAAGAATTCGATTAGACTGTGGAAGTACGATTAGGCAGTATACTCAAACGGACATCTATGCCAAGCAGAAACATTTATTTTCCTTCTACACAGTTTTATTTAAATTGGCATGTTCCATTTTTGTAAAATGGAAATTTTGTAGTAGATTTGTACTTCATTTTCGAATAAGCAGTAGAAATGAAATTGTGTGCACTTGTGTGGTCAAGAGAATAAGCCATTATTTTAATCGTTTCAGAAAAATAGTATTTAATGGATTAATTTAATCAAATTTTGATTTTATATGAGTACCGATATCTGGTAGGGAATTTGAGAAAAAATGTTTTCAAGACGATAATAACATAAATAAAGTCTGAAAAATAGAAAAGGAATAGAGTAGGAATAATATGTAGACCAAATGTGGTTACATTTGAATGAACAGGCTGTTTATCATCGAGTTCCAAACACTTAGCGTTAATTTATGGCGACCATGTATATAGTTTCAAAGTCAAACCAGAGACCTGAAGTATTCAAGCATGTTATGAACGCTTTAACGTTATTGATGTTCGTTTACGAACTACAGGAGGGATTTATGGGAAAAACCACATGGTTTCGAACCATTTTTAGACGAAGAAAACATCTCTGTAATCAGCAAAAGCATGGTAAGAGGGAATTTCAAAGGGAAAAAGTCACACGCTTGCATCTTGCTGAGCTCTTTCCTATCTGCATTTAGAATATTGGAACGCTGAATAAGCGGTTTCAGAAAAATAATTGCGATATGGATGAATAAGATGCTTCAAGGCTTTTCTCTTGTAATGCCTTTGTAGGTGACGAACCTCGTGATTTGAACCATTTTTAAACGAACAGAATATCACTGTAGTCAGCAAAAGCATGATAAGAAAAAAATTTCGTTGAGAAAAAGTTACAGGCTTTCATCTTGCTCAGCTCTTTCCTATCTGCATTTAGAGTATTGGAAGGCTGAATAAGCGGTTTCAGAAAAATAGCTACGATATGGATGAATAAAATCCTTCAAGTCTTTTCTCTTCTAATGCCTTTGTGAATGAGATTTTCCAGAATAGTCTATAAGAAAAACATACGTTTACAAATACATTTTAAACTAAATCAGACTGCTTATTTACGGATGATAAAAGAACCATATAATTAAATAGGATTTATATAAAATACCACTAAATAATTAGAGTAAAAGAGGAAAGAGGTGATTTTATTTAAAGGAATTTCTTGTTTACGTCTAGACTGTAGAAATCATGTCTAAAAGCAAAAGCGAGACAATTTCTTACTAGCATATATCTGTTTTCCTCGTTAAGTGACAGAAGCAAAAGAAGAAAGGGATGATTTTATTTAAAGGGTTTTCTTGTTTACGTCTGGACTGTGGAAAATATGTCTAAAATCAAAAGCGATACAATTTCATGCAAGCATATATCTGTTTTTCTCTTTAAGTGACAGAAGCAAAAGAAGAAAGGGATAATATTATTTAACAATTTCTAAGGCCTTGGGAATATATTTCCCAACAAATTAATCTTCAAATGCATTTTTTTAAGGTTGCGCGAAATGTTTCAAAGAATCAAAAACCTGGATGTTCCAATTTCTTATCTCAAACCATAACGAAGTGTCTTGACATCGTAAATATTTATTAATTATCAACATTAATTAACAAAAAATAATGTCATGCAATAAGCTAAATGAATTTATTTTCTTAAATTAATCTCAATGCCTAAATTATTTTATTATACCACTATGAGAAAAAAAAGGCCTTATAACAGGTTAAAAGGATTTCTTGTTTGCTTCTAGACGGTGGAAAACAAGTCTAAAAGCAAAAAACGAGACATTTTTTAAAAACATGCACTATTCAGCAGCGGATTCCGAAAGTAGCACATTTGGACGATTTAACACCGGAAAGGGGTGTCAGGCAATGATCCATATGAGCGCATTTACGGTGTTCTTTGTTAGATCACGCTCACTAAAATGTAAACATCACCCTTCCATTCTTCACTTTCCCCCTATTTTGATGAATATAACTCCGCCTGGCGCATGCACAAAAGCGCGGAGGGTTTCCGAATCCGTTGCTGAACTATATCTATTTTGCTCGTTAAGTGATTTCATAATATGCACTTGGAAGAAGCTTATTACTATTTTTCCAATGAAATGGATCGATTTCTCAAAAGAGATGCGAAATAAAATTTACACAAGGAAACATGTATGCTTTCTTTCATTTCATATCAACACATTTAGTAATTTAGTCTAAAAATATTTTTTAAAGAAATTTCCTTCCCTACCATATTGTTTAAAATTTATTTTGCCTGTTCTGAGTTTCGTGCATATAATATTAAACCAAAATTCGTATTATTAAATGGAAAATTATGCAGAGTTTATAAAATTACAAAAAAGTTATGAATTACTGGAAAAAATTGAATGCATATATTTAATTAACTAAATGAACCACGAAACTACTAGAAGTTCTAAGTTTTCTCATAAGCAGCAAAAAAGTATACTGATATATTTCTTAAAATCAAATAATTTAGCTTTTCTGTTGAAATTAGGTATTTAAGACAGTAACTATATGTCTAAATTTCTTTTCTAATTGTTTTTTAATCATTTAATGATGCAAAAGATAAATTATTAATTTCAAATATTTTCAAAATAGTTTCATTTAAATGTAATTAATGTCACTCTGCTTAATAAAAAATAATTGATTTTTGAATAAATTAATGAAATATAATATGAAATGATGAAAATAATTGTTTGACTCAATTATACTTTAACTCTCTGAACCCGGCTAAAGTGAGAATTCCAGTACCTCAAAAAAACTGAAGTAAATTTTTGTTCACGAAAACAGAGTGAAATCCTTCCTTTCTTTACAGAAATTCCAGGACGACGACACCCAAATTTGAGCGATCAATTGTACACAAAGAAAGGAACAACTTTTCTCCCTTAAAATTCACTCAGGTGGCCGAAACATCCCGAGTCCGGTCTCTGTCGAGTTTGAGTTTGAGTTTGGTTTTGTGGCGCAAGAGCCATAGATTTGACCATGCTGCTCCAAACTATATAGAGATCCGTCAAAATAAAAGTATGCAATTAATATTTAAAAATATCAATGGTAAGAAAACACAAAAGGAGCACTGTTTAAATATGTGGATAAAAGCCAATCGACCGCAAAAAAGCAAAAAGGTTCACATGTGGAGCTTTGCCAAGTAAAAGAGATAAATCAACAGAATTCGTTTTAAAAAATTTTAATCGTTGGGAGTTAAAATTCGGACATTCAGAGAGTATGTGTTTAACCGACATACTACAGTTGCATTGAGAGCACATTGGTGTCTGTTCTCCGAACAGTAGATAGCGATGGGTATATCGAGTGTGACCCACTCGTAGTCTGGTGAGGAGCGTATCCGCTTTCCTGGTCGTTAGAGAAGGCCAAGGTTGCACATGTGGTTTAACAGAGTGAAGCTTGTTATCCGTCTCCGTGTCCCACTGTCTCTGCCATTTTGTATAAAAGAGGAATTTAGTATATTTTTTAAAATCAGTCAAGGGGACAGTAGAATTAGTTATAGTATTCGCCAATTTGGCGGCCTTGTCTGCTTCCTCATTGCCCACAATCCCAACATGAGATGGCACCCAACACAATAAAATATTAAAATCACGAGATGCGAGTTTATTTAAAAGATGTAAAACATTTAAAACCAAAGGATGGTGATGAGAATGGATATAAAATGATTTGAGAGACTCTAAAACACTTAGTGAATCCGTGTAGATGAGGAACTTCCTTTCCAGGCAGTCAGAAATTTTTTCCAAAGCAAGTAAAACAGCAGCTATTTCTGCCGTGAAAACTGAACAGGATGGATGAAGTTTAAAAAAAAAAGTTGTGTTCGGAAATATAACAGCAAAGGAAACATGATCAGATGATTTTGAACCGTCTGTATATATTGCAATAAAATCATTATATTCCTGTCTGTGTTCTATGAAAATTTGTTGATAAATGATACCAGCCGTGTCGGATTTGATAAAAGTTTTAAAGGGATTTAAAAAGTGCACCACTGGAATTCCCCAAGGAGGAAAATTACTCTTCGGCTCTGGGGTTACATGCAGGTGAAGTAAATTTAAGTCATTAAGAATGTCCTGAACTCTTGTAAAAAACACGGGTATGAAAGATTTTCTGGCATTCTGTAATCTAATAAGGAAGGGGCGAAGTTTAAAATCATGAAATGGATGATTCGAATTGGATTGAATTTCAAAATAATAGTGCAGTGATAACATTTGTCTCTTAAGTTCAAGAGCAGGTTCGCAACACTCAACATAGAGGCTTTTTACAGGAGATGTTCTGAAAGCTCCCGAACAGAGACGGAGAGCTGTATGGTGAACGGGATCTAGTTTCTGCAAAACGCTTTTCCTGGCTGTGCCATAAATTGTGCAACCATACTCAAGCTTGGAGAGTACTGTTGCCCTATATATTTTTAGCATTGAAAGTCGATCAGCTCCCCAAGCTGTCGTTGATAACACTTTTAAAATATTTAAGGCACTTTCACATTTTTCTCGTAACTGCTTTACGTGGGAGAGAAATGAGAGCTTTTTGTCCAAAATAATGCCTAAAAATCTTATTTAATTTACAAATTTTATGTCCTCACCATATAGCTTGATTTCTGGGTCAAGATGCAGGTTACGTTTTCGGCAAAAATGTACACCAGCCGTTTTAGATATTGAGATGGCAAAACCATTATTGTTGCACCATTGTGTTATATTATTTACGGCAGTACTCTGTCGAATGGGGCGGATTAGGGTTCATAGAGTTAAGGCTGAAAATTCCTTTATAAAAAAAATTATATTCTAAGTGAAAGATTTACAAATCATTAGTTTAAATTCTATGTCCTGCAGAGTTAGAACAATTCATATTTTCAAATATCATTCTTTTCAACCTTGAATTAATTTAAAGGAGCAACTTTCCATTCTTTATGTTAAAAGAAGAGCTTAATGGAAACTATTCACAGAATCATTTTACACTACTTGCTTCGAGCTAATCCATGTTAAACTGTGTCAGTTGAGATCGTTAACTGTGTTTCTCTATATTGGCCAGCTCATATGTTATGGCGAAGCTGACGGCCAAGAATGTACAGAGATTTACCCAGCCTTTTCGGCACTTAACGTGTGTTGTTGCTGCTCTCCTTCATGCAGTCTTTTTTCCTTCTTAATGATCAATTAATCCTTTACACTCAAATGGCTGAGATGTCTTCCATGAACGACAAAGACGACCAAACTGAGGAAAAAAGGGACAATAGATAAAGTCTGTGTATTCACTACCATTATTTTTAAAAGACTTTCATATTTTTCAGTTCTGAATTTTGCTATTTCCAAGCATTATCTTACAATTATATATTTTTTTTCTTCAGATACTTGTGAATTTTAATTACAACTCAGTTTCAAAGAAAAATATTTCTAATAGTCATTAACTCATTCAACGTTTTAGAAAATATGCTCTACTATTTAAAATATATTATATTAAATTATGAATACCATTTTCTAACTCTGACTGTCAATAATTTCTTTCCTTTTTTCACAAACCCTTTAAAAACAAATGAGCATCTATAATACGTACAAACTTTTATATCTAATCACATTTCACTTCATATTATTGAATAACTCTCATTTGACAATACCAATAGTGGCGCCATCTAGTTTTCTTTCCTTCTTTCAGTTTGTTTCCCTTAAAAAATGGCGAAGAGATTATTAACTCTATTCACTTCAAGCTTAATGAAAGCAACACTTATTGGAAGGCTTTTCACCAAAAGTTTGCACATGCTTATTGTGTATAAGAGTTTTAGGAACACATATGATTCGTTTTAAATAATACAAAGTACTTTGGATGGATTCAATTCGTTTTCTCAAAAGCTGAGAGAATCACTTTGTTTATTCTTCTATATTATTCTATGTAATATATAGAAGAATATATAATATTAATTCAATTACTATTGAATTGAATATTAACTCTGCTGTCCTGTTCGGGTCAATATGATCCGAAACGTTTTTCAACTTCTTATACAAAACAACAATTTAGAGATATTTTACTGACATTTCGTGACTTTGTTAGTGAGTGCGATATGTTATTTCTCTAAAAAGGATTTTCTTTTATTTACATATTTTCTGTCTATTTTTTGAAATTGTATTAATGTATCGTTCGGGTCAATATGACCCGAACCTGTTTTACCTTAATTGAGTGAAAAAACTTGCACATTATATTAATTATTTAACAGGAAACGACATAAATAAATTCTTGAAAAGTCATCTAATGTGTTTTGTATTAGCAGACAATTTCGACCAAGGTCAGAAAGAGCGATATCTGGTCACGTGATACGATATCTCCAGTAAGGTTGTGGGATGCGGTAGCGAATCATTTTGTCTGTTGCATGAGAACATAACATATTTGCAGAAATATCAATAACTCTTGACACTGTAATGACGTGAATAAAATAAATAATAGCGATTTGAGGATTTTAGGACACTGAAATAGCTCAGCTTATGGAAACACCTAATTGCGAAATGGAAAGCGTTTCTGAACATGAAAATCATACAAGTGAGGAAAGTGAATTTCTGATTATGATGAGAATATTGTTACCCAAACTGTTCATAATGTGCAGCATATTCAGTCCATCAAAATATAAACTGGTCATTGGATCAGCCTCTGCGTTCGGACTGTCTGAATTCTGCTAATTTTATGAAAACTGTTCTAAGCGTAACTAGGTATTTGATATCAAGAAAAGCGTTGTATAAAGTACATTTAAAACTGTATTTAGGTCAATAATCCAGAATGAAATCATCAAAAAAGACAATTATTGAGAGTGAAAAGGTATTTGGAAAAGAATGGACCATCATGCCTATGAGCAAAATGCCTAATGATAAATCAATTATCAACAGAATTGACAAAAAGCTATAAATGATATTAGAGTACGATACTAGAAAAGGAGCTGTGGATGCTCTTAATCAACTTTTGAATACATATATTTATAAAAGGGAGGAAAAAAGCTTTCCTAGGGTTATAGTTTATAATAAGTTTGATATTTCTGCTTAGAATGCAATTATTCTCTGGACATGAAATGTCAACAATCAACGAAATGAATTTTTGAGAAGAACTAGGAAAATTATTAATTAAATCATTTAATTAAAAAAAACAATATATCTATACAAATAAAGAGTCACGTAAGATACTCTAAAGAATACAGGATTAATGAAAATTGGTTTACTATTAACATCCATTGCTATTTTACGGTTGAGTAATAAACTTATCTGATGCATGTTCTGTCAATCAAGCACTGATAATAAAACAAAAAAATTGAGCAAGAATTATAAAAACATATCTGAAAGCAACATTAATCAAATTTTTTGTCTGAATTATATAAATAGAAAGGAAGGTAAGATTTAAAAAAAAAATGTTCTAATTCAACTTTTTATTTTGCACACATATGCTTATATTTACATAGTCATTGTATCATTTTTCAAATATATCAAGTTCTGTTAAAACATATCTTATTTTTCTAGAAACATAATTCTGTTCTAAAAGCATGGAACACATAGGACCCTGCTGTACTTAGTATTTAGTGGTCGGGTCATATTGTCCAGAGCGTTACATGTGCAAATGCGAACAGCAGGGTTAAATGAATTAATATATTCAATTAAATATGAAAGATCTAATTTGTAAAAGAATAGTTGATTAATTGAAGCTGAGTTAATCAAGTTACATCTTTCACAAAAATAAATTTATGAAATGATTTTTTTTTAAGTACGTGAATTAAAATAATGAGATTTACTTATTTTAGTTAGGCTTTAATGTAACTACAGTGAAACCTCTCCGAACGGCCACCCCTGCATAGAGGCCACCCCTCTTAACGGCCAATTTTTCGTGGCACGGATTTTTCGGCCCATAGACCTAATGTTAAAATAACCCCTAGCAACGGCCACCCAACCCCTCTGAACGGCCGCCGGGTGGGTTCGCCCATCCCATTTGACAAACGCATCGGGTAGAGATTTACTTTTTAAACTGAAAAACGAACTTGAAAAAATGGTTTTTTTCCCGAGAAGGTTAAAAACTTAAAACAGTCACAAATTGTATCCTTTTTTCAAAAAATGTAAAAAAAAATAAAGAAAGTACTATTTTCTCTTTAGATAAATCTCAAACTTTATTTTAAATAAAAAATATGTGTCAGACTTGTTTATATTATGTATTATAGCAATTATCTTGCAATTGTAACGAAAACCCTTCAGAGCGGCCAGTTTTTCTCGGAACAGAGGGGTGGCCGCTCAGAGAGGTTTCACTGTACAATATTTGCTGATGATTATGTGCAGTAGATAGAATAAATTCCTGAACTCAAATATCCTTCACCTCCGAATATTGCTGCTGCTGAAAATATTAACAATAAGTTCACTTATATTTTATATTCACTTAATTCTCCATACTTTTATTTTTCAATTTAAAATAACTTAAATACCCCTCACAAAATATCTTTCAATACTTTCCCTGTTTGTTTTCCTTTCCCCTCCTTTTCTTAAAGATAAATTAATTGACAGACACATTGCCAATGATGGTATGATTATTTGAAGCATGTAAATATGATGGAATTTGGCGGTAAAATCATCAGCATTTTAAAATGAATAAAATATTAACAAAAAGTTTTCCAAGTTTTGTTGGCTATATTCGAATATTTTCTTAATCTTAATTGTCACAGTGAGATTGAAAACAAAAAGTATATGATTCACTACAATTGCAGAAGCTGCTTTAAAAAAATACAATAAGATTTCTCTTATGTCTAGCCAAAGAAAAATATTTGCTGAGCATATAGTTAGAGGTATTTATGCCACTGCTGTGTTCTAGATTACCGACCTAAATTCTATTTCACACGCGTTACACATGGAACGAGATCATTACTTTTTCCAGTGAGCTAGGGTTTTTACTTATTAGATGCCGAATGCAACGCAAAGAAAAATATTTACCAGTCGGATATCTGATGTTTTATAGGAAATATTATATTATAAATTCTTGACATGCAGTGATGGAATATTTTGGAAAATAAATATCAGATTATATTTCAATGTCTAGAAAAAAACTAATAATTAATATTAATTATTGGCACTGTAATTAATTTTGTAAACAATCCAAAAATATTATTGTTTATAAATTTGGGCAGCAAGATTTAATTAGAAGTATTTTAATCAAAATTCAAAAGAAATACTTCTTTTCTTAAAAGTACAATATCATTAGGTTTTCTTCTCTCTACTCTCTCTATACTCCTTCAAAACTTCATGATACTAGTATATATGTGTGGTTATTAATTTTGAGCTCAATAATTTTAATTTGTATATTTTTGGCAGAAAACATTGTGGTTTTGGATAATTCTGACTTTAACTTTATTTGTTGCAAGTAATTAAAGTTATAAAACTAAGCCTGAGATCTCATCTTATAATTAAATTGTTAAAAGGAAATGAAGCCCAGAGTCATTTGAGTAGAAATAATATGCTTTATTATGAAATGAAACAGTTTCAGATAATAGAATTATCATCAATTTTCTTATTTTATTTTATTAGTTTTCACCCATCAAAGCTTTAAAAACACTGACATCAAAATATTCAAGAATTGTTCAATTAAAATCTCAGGTTCCAATACACTAATCTTCCCTGATTCAACATAATTTATATATAAAACACCATATGATAATTATGTAAAAGCAGAATGTGCACAACTTTTAATGACGCATAGTTCATTACTCACAAAAGATTTAGATGAATATCACCAATGAAGACGGAAAATATGAGGTTATGTGAAAATAAATATGGCATAACTGATACCATATGTCTTAACATCTTCTGTTTAAAATCATATTTCAAAATGCATATCAACATTTTGTCATCAAAATAGATAGTCCTTTATGAAAGCAACTGTTGAAATCAATTCCGGTATACCTAAATCCAGTTGATCGTCAGTTTTTAACTATCACTGCTGAAAAACAACCATTAATAGCATTTACGAAATCCTGAACAATTCATATAAATTAGATTTTGTAGCAAATAAAGTCAACTATTACTCAACACTTTGTGAATTAAAGTGTAAGTTTCACTTGATTCAATATCTAATCAGCTGCAGGAATTACCTACGTCTGCTATCTGAAGTACGAAATCTGTGAATTTCAGTCTTTTATACGCATATTGAAACAATTTGCCAAAGTGTGTTAAAATGTTTATTGATGTTTATTCAACTGTTAGAAGCAAAATACATATATGACTTCTTAACTGTGGAAGATGTAAAATATATTTATGGTATGAAGCGTCTTTCTGTTGGTCCAGCCATCAAACCTCACAAAATGTGCTTACTGACTGTTTTATGTTGGTAAATGCAGTGGTGCAGTACACACCCACATTATGTGTCCAATGCATGAATACCTTCTTTATGAGCACTGACGATTTCATAGATCATAAACTAGTCGCACAACATGTGCCACTGAGCGCACGTGCTTTTTGGACTTAGCAGCATGTCTTGCCAGTGTTGAAGTCCCTGGTCACAGAGGCAATTGGCTCCAACCTGGGTTCTTCCCAGGATCTTTCTTGGAGCCAGCCCTGGACCCTTTTCACATAGAGTAACCAGGAGATCCACTTCTCCAAGTGCATGGTGGGGTACGTGGATATCGAAACTTCTGTTGAATTCTACTTCGGGCTTCTTGAGTACGGTTGGGGTCTTCTTGGTTCTGACCAGCTTGCGACGAACATACAGTGTAACTTTGGCGTACACAACTGTGAAAAAATAAACCAGTATTAATTAAAAGTTCTGCCAGTTAAATTTAATCAATAATAATATGTATATTTTTTTATCTTAAGGTTTGATTATATTTTATAATACCCAACTCTCTGTGTTAAGGATTGGTCCAGATTATTGGTATGGGAAATATTCTGATTTTAAATTTTGATGACGCAATCACTGGATGCTGCTGCGTTGGGCGCGCAAAAAGGTGTATTGTTATCATTCTTGTGTTTACTTTTTCTGTTTCTTCTCTCAATTTTTTTTCTTATTTAATTTTTTTGTTTTTTCGATTATTTGTATTTGCATTTTATTAGAAGTTGCTGCATATGCGCCATTCTGTATAATACAAAGAGTTTTAATTAATTTTTAATTTTAAATATCTTTGGTAAAATTTTATTAGTTGTAGCTGTTAAAAGTTCTGCCGTATTTTTCTGAGGCGTTATGAAAAATGTGATAAAATGCTAAAATCTTTACTCAATTTAAACACCGAATTAAAGATATAAAAATAAGTTTGTCACTACTAATAAAATTATACAAAGTGATGATGATGTATCAGTGTTAGAAAGTTGAATAGTAATCGTTTCATAGAATATAAAAGACATTGAAAATAGTTTTGAGTAATAAACAGTTACATCGAATAATCAGGGATATCGAACTATTATTGAATTCTACTTAGGGCTTCTTGATTACAGTGGAATTTTTCTCTTCGAAAGCGCATGACTACGATATAAACATAAAAGGAATTATCATGTTAAAAAATACTTAGAATGTATATATACCTGGAGATCAGGAAGCATGTGTTTTGAAAATAACTACAATCAACAATTAAAATAGTAAGAAATCGTTTGCTAACTTGCACATAATCTTAACTTATGTTTATAATTCTATACTGCTTTTAATACAATCTTATGTCCGAAAAATTATTTCTGTTCTGAATTAAGAATTTTTGAATACAAAATGTGTTTTGAATAAACATTGCAATGTAAATGCAGTTCGTTTCCTTAATCTTTGTTCTGAAAATTACATTAGAACATTAAAACTTTTGACAGATGAGAAAATTTTCAAATAAGAAACAAATAAATAACAAGCTTTTAGAATCTTATGAAAACCACGATGGTAGATACTGAACTTTGTACGGGAACCACACATGTTTGATTCATGATTCTTGACTTGGCGACAAAACTTGTGTTTGCTGGGTCACATTAAATTAGCTGAGACTCAGATGCTGTTATGGAAGGCTTTTTGAGAATTAGACAACTCAGATGTAATCACTAATCTCTTCTGCCGTCGAGGCTGCTTTTAATGGGAGAATGAGATGTTCTGAATTTCGAAACATAACATTAAAAGGGAGGGTAAAGCGATTAACAGTTCCTTTCTCTGCAATCGGATTGCATCTTTTGAACAGACGACATGTTGCATAGTGCCTATTTTATAAGATTAACAGAACACTCCTTTGCGAAGCCTTGCAGATAGTTATCCAATTCTGTACTGTAAGGAGGCTATAGTCTGGCTTGAAGCCTCATTTGTACTGTCTGACCAATGCTCATAATTTTGAGGCCCTTCCTTTTGATTTATTCATTATGTCCTATTTCGAAGCTGCCAAACATCTAAACTTCCCAGAGATAACCTTTGACCTACGGTAGCATAGTTAATATACATCAGGTCCATACGGAATTTCTTTTAAAATCTCATTTTCCTTAATAAAAACCTCGCAACTCAAACGCCAGGCTCCGGCCATCTCCATGAAGTGTTCTCACATTATTCAATATGCAATTTTAAAACGATATGCAATTCTAACGTGAACTTAAGAAACAAAAATGAACAGCCATTCAGGGTTCAATTATTGGAGCATTTATGACAGTTAGTTATTATTTTTTTATTATAAACAAAATGACACTTTATTTTTTGAATTCAATTATCCCTATTACTTAAGGCCAGTTGATAAGAAGCGCATGCTGAAATTTTCAAAATATTTAATATTTATTTATAAAATAATATTATAATCTCCTTTCAAGCAATACATATGACGGGCCAGCATATTGTTTTTCCCATTGGGATCATACACAATGTCGTACCAATAATCATTAGGACTTCTCTCCCATGCCGTTACCAATATACCTTTTATCTAATTACACTCTGTGCGGTTTAGCAACCTAGTGCTGTTATATCTCCCTGCTTGTGACCAGTAGGTTTGTTGTTAATGGTTGAAGGCAAGTAGTGCCAATACTTCAAAAAGCTAAAATCTACCTTTTAAATTTGATAAGATTAAGGAACTTTATTTTTTCTGCCCCAAAATTCTCATTACAAAAAAAGGATTAACCCTCTAGTAAATTAAAAGGTGAAATTTTATAATTATGAGAGTGATTTTAATCTCACATAGTCTAGCATATGTAATGAAGTCCACGACACATGAACTCGCGACAAAAGATAAATACTACAAATTTAACCAACAAATTTAGTATCGTCGCTGGCCAAAGCGACATGGAGGCAGAGATATGATTTTGCTCCAGTATATGCTTGAAGGTTATCTTCCTGGAGGACTTTCAGGGAAACTGGACCATTTTTTTCTCTCCCAGAGAGAGAGAAATGCAGGAACTTCCTTAGTATCCAAACCAACTGCAGGAAGAGTTCGCTGCTGAATCACTTATCTATCTTCTGCTTTTTGAATAATACTGATTAACCCTATCATACCGAGAGAGGCGGTCCCGGGCGATCTAAAAATTCCCCCTTAACAGCGACGAAGACCGGGCTGAGGCGTTTCGATTCTTTTGAAGGGAAGTGAAGTTCTGAGATCGCTTAGGAGATGAGTGCGGTAGTGGAGTCCAATTATCCTTGCCAACCACAGCCCATTTCCGTGCGACTTAAGGGATGGTTATAGCAGGGGTGGGGTAAATGACCACCCAGGTTGGAGATTCCAATTCATTTCATTTCCTTCCAAAAAGCCCCCGTTTTAAAGGAGTTAGAAGGAAAAAATCGCCTCGGGATTAAAGAGTTAATAGCTTAGTCTGAGGATAGAACCCCTTAAAAATCTTCCTCAGATTCGTGTGCTCCTCATCCAAACTATGATCTAACCCACTAGGCACTTCTCCGGGCGGCCACCTCGGGTTCGGAGATAAGAAGCCGCCGGATAAGTAAGAAGGGTCTCGCTTCCATTGGGGATACAATAATGGTATGGGGTTGAGTCACCTCCACTCCGATGACAAGGCTTACCTCCTTAGGGATGGTCGGTGATGGTTACTAGCACTCCCACCTTAGCTCCCGACTGCCGCCGTGACGACGGTTAATCAACGACTCCGCAAGCCTTGGCAGGACGGCGGTAGTAATTTTGTGA
>BGPR01034758.1:0-16310 GCA_013235015.1 Araneus ventricosus
GGGGGCCACAATCTTCGACTCCTAGCTATAATTTAGAACAATTAAACCTAATTGAGAGATGCGTTTAACCTGATTAAATTTAATGCCTAACAGGTTGCTGAAGGGAAATATTTTGTTAGTAAGATTGTCACTTTATATGCTTCATTCATTCAACATTCAGCATCCATTCATTCATCCTTTTCAACATTCATACTAATAAACAAAATATAAAAGAAAAATGCGTTAAAAGAATTTAATTGATAGTTAGCTGATACTTTTACTGCCTCAATTCAGTTTATCTCGCAGTCATGTCTGACCTCCACGTTGGCGCTAGGGATCTCTGGTCAGCAGAGCTTTACGGCTTTCCCAATAAGTACTAAAAAGGACTTGTTAACCTCTGTGCCTGGTGTTTTTCTCCTCTCCACTGGGGGAGGGATTGGTATTTACTTCACTCCATGGTCAGATGGTGGTGCATTGTTTAATGCCGTCTTGTTGTTAGCTGGTTTCTGGAATGAGAAGTGTCCTAGGACGCCTTTTCTTCCTGAGGTTAAGGGGATCGTAGTTAGGAATTTCTTTAATTGCTTCGTTAGTATGTCTATCTATTTTTTCTAGGAACGTCTGGCAGTTTCGGTCGTCAGAATGACTTTGGAGTACTTAGATTGTCCTTAGGTGGCCTGATTTAACTCCATATTATAACATAGGTTGCCTCCTCATAAGATTTCCAAGGAAAAATTGGTCCACATTTCCACTTTCCTACCTGAAATTTGAAATAAGGTCAGCAGCTTTAAACATCTGGCAATATAAGTGGGATAACGGAGAAACTCGCCGAAGCACATACGAAATAGTGCCTACTGTCCCAAACAAGCCATTAGGATGGAGAAGAGAAGAGCTATTGTTCGTTTCAGGGCACGGGCCTTTCCCTCCATATCTTCTTCGCCTTAATCTTCGAACAAACGATAACTGCTCATGCGGAGAAAAAGGGAATCCAATGCACTATGCCACAAAATGAATGCTAACACTCTCATTTAATTTCAAAACTTCTACACTGCAAAATAAACTACAGTGGTTTAAAACATTCGCACAAATAACTTTTCAAGAACCCAACTTGACTCTTAATGCTCTTCAAGTGTGACGAGAGCAATCTCATTGTAGGGGAACGTCATTGAACACTTATCCACTTAGACAGACGCACAAATACGGCAACTTATAACTTTTCTTTTAATCTTTACATCTTTTATTTCGATAATTTTTTTCATATTGTTTCTTTTTCCGTGTTGTTCTTTTGCTTTTATTGTCCAGTGCGTGTTCTTTTTTTCATTATTGTTTATTTTTGTCATTGTTAAATGCATTTTCTTACAAATAATAAAATTCATCCTTATCCATTCAAACCAGAAAGGAGCCAAATGATTCTAAACACGGGGATGCAGGCGATGTAATGTTTCGTTTGGAGGAAAACTTATAACATTGCAGGGAGGAATTCATTGCTAAAGCGTGCATCTGTCTACGTTGAGATTTCAAATAATGCTGGTTAAAAGAACAATAAGGTTAGAACTTATAACCTTCTTTCTGCGATTCGAAATCCTCAGCCATGCCTTACTAGCTATTTACTTAACCTTCACTTACTTAGCCTTACTTAAGCTAGGTGGCAACAAAAAGAATAAAGCTGTAAATTTAGGCATTTCCACATTGTGCTTTGATTAGTGTTAACTTTAATCTGAAAATATTTTTGTTATTTATTTTTAAGAAAATTTTTCACTGTAGGAGTAGAGTTATAATCCTTTAAATATAAACAATTTTGCTATTGTTTTGATATATGTCTCACTCAAATGACTTCGTTTCTCTAAATATATTATGCTCATCGTTTAAAATCTCTTTCATCTTTTTCAAAATTTAGTCAAATTGTTTCACAATATTTTTAGCTCTTTGTGCACATTCCAAAAATGCATAATTCTGAGAAATTTGGAAAACATTTTTCACAAAATTTGATGATAATGAATTTCAATGTTTAGGATAAAAATATCATTAAATAGAAGACATTATTCTTCAGTTGGTTCTCATGGGATAAAATCTTCTCCATTATTCCATTTCTTCAGCTGGTTCGCCGCATTCGTTAAAAAAAAGTACACTTATTCCGAATCGGTGCTAATTAGCTGAATCTCATTACTACACTTAAAAAAAAATTAAATTCAACTAGATTTTATCATTTTCGGTTATTCTGTTCTCATTAAATTTTTGGTATTCCCATGAATTTTCTTGCTTTCTAACGATGTATTCCCATGTATTAATTTCTCTTTGTGAGGTATAATTCCACATTTATTTCAGAAATAAAATCATTATAAAAAAATCTAGTTATTTTCATTATATTTTTGACAACTAATATTAAACACATAAATAATATTTGCAAGCAGTTAAATGTTCGTTTATGGTAAGGTAAATTTTAGCTTGATATCCTCGGCTTGGAGTCTATATTACTTATGAGCAAAATAATATTTCTGGAAATTACAGAATTCCTGATATCTTCAATGTAGCTTGATGATTGATGACAAAAGTTTCAATGAGCTTTTTTATTTCAATCTCGCCTTTATTTTACCTCTTGTTTATGTAAAAGATTTTGAAAATTTCGATAGGATTAAAATGGAAAATTTCTTCGACCAGGTACTGTTTCTCTTATATAAAATTAGAACATTGAGGAATCGAAGAATTAGAAAATGACTAAAAGTTCTTTAAATGCGAGAAGGAGCTGTATTTCAGGAAAAGAAATCTACCTTGTGAACTGTACTTTGTATACATTAGAGAAACTGATCGGTTAGATTCAATTGCTTATTCTTCACATTTTTAAAGGGGCACAGTACCCAAAAAATGACCAAAATATTGTTACGAACATGGAAAGTCGCTTCCCAGCAACTTTAGTCTTATGGTTGGGAACAGAGTTCTACAGAGATATGTATGGGGAGTGGAGTCATCGACTCCCGACCTTCGCGACCATTTTGACGACTTACCGCCAAATTTGGCGACTTGCCATCAAATTTGGTGACTTTGGCGACGAAATGTGGCATCTCAAAAGTACTAGAATTGTCTTGATATCTCTCTTATGGGCTGAGATCCGGATTTATCCAGATAATAGCATGTGATGTCATGGCCTATCGGGGAGACTATAAAAGGACCGTGCTCGGATCACAGAATAATAGTGTATGTTGATAGACTTTCAACGTGTTGATCGACTGGGATCGCCTTTGGAGTGCGAAGGTCTTTGGAATCTCTCTTTGGAGTTCTATCCGCTGTGCGAGCTAGTAAACTGTTAGACGCCGAGCGGTATTGAAAGCGCTGTTGCTATTCTTATTAGTGAATTGCTGTCTGTTTTTACTGCTAATGTGTGCAAGTGTTGTTTTTAATGTTACCTTCGCTTCGTGCTTTCCGGAATATTTGAGAATAAAGTGTCATTCTCCGTATCCTGCTTGTTGGACTATTTTCACCGAACGATTTTCGTATCAATATTGATTCTCATTTTATTGCCATAAATCGTTACAATCATCCTACTAATCGTTGCTCTCATTCTAATCATTGTATCAAAATTATACACATTGTATCAAGACAAATCTTTAACATTTCAGAAATTATTTGGATTTTCGTTTATTATGGTCGATCAAATACATTCGCATGGTAACTTTAAATGAATTTTCCTCATGTTAGATATTTCTTCATTTTTTTTATTTTAAAATGCTATGGCTTTTTTCCTATTTAAATTAGAGATTTCAACCTTTTTATACATGTTTATCATTATGTGTATGAAAAAATTATGCTACCAATAACTATTCAGAGTCTAACTTTTTTTATATAACAGACATAAAATGAGATAATACTAAATTTTCTCATTTTTCCTTATATAATGCTGTAAAAATTCCATATTAAAAGCAATTTTAGACGTATCTTAAAATCCGCGCGCAGTGTTTGGTAATATATTTTTGTGTATCCACACATAAAATTGAAGCAAAAATATTTTTATATAAAAAAGTAGTAGGCAATTTCAACAATTTGAATTTAAAATATATACAATGATATCAACTAAACAGGCAGAATAAAATAATCTTTTTCTTTTCCATGTGATTTTATTTAATTGTCAAATTCCAATGCAATCAAAACTATTCCATTAATACTTACGATTAAAAATATGTCATGAAGATACCGTGTCTCCTTAATTGCTTGTAAATTATTTTTCTTATATTGTAAAATAAAGCTTTTAGCGAATAATTGTTTTAAAAATTCTGTCTGAAAAGTCGCTATTATGGATTAAGGTCCTTTTTTCAGCTTTTTACATTTAGGAAAATAACTGAACTGAATATGTGAAAATCGTGCTTTTATAGTGAAATATAGAACAGTTACATTATGTGCACATAAAACAAGTGACATTTCATCTTGTTATGAATATTATGATGTCAGTTTGAAGTTATTTCAACTTTTTATGAATAAATATGTATCTCTGATGGCAGTTTTAAATTCTTCCAATTTGCTGCTTCGTCTTATTATATTTATTATAACCCTTCGTGACACTACTTATCATCACTTTTGCATTGCTCTCAAAATGGATTTATATACTGGGTGTCTCAAAAGGCCTTTTACAAACTTGAAGCGAAGTTCAGGCACAGAGAAATAAATCATTTTTGCAATAGAATATGGGGTCAGAAATGTTAAGAGTGAGCTACAGAGGGTTCTTTGTCTGTTAATTAAGTGAAAAAAAACTTACACCAGATGAAATGTACAGTATAAATTGATTTGAATAAAAATTTACATTAATACAATAACCAAGCTGCATGAATAACAACATTATAAGTCCTATGCGGCATGAAAAATGCGACAACTGCAAGTATTACGCAATATCAACAATAAACTTGTAATTTAACGAATAGGTATTTGGACGAATAACCGAATACTCAATATTCGGTTAAATTGCGGGCAGATTCGCCATTTTTTAAAAGCATTTCAATTTTTATTGTAAATAAAATATTTCTGAAATTTTAAATGTAAAAAGTAAAGATTAATAAACCGATTCATTATTCTCTGCATATTTAAAAAATCTTAATACCCTAATAGAGTTTTGTAATACTTTAAATACCTTAATTCCAATAATAAAAAAATGAGAATTTTCCCTTCATTTGAGATTGATTCACAGAAATAAAAGGGTCCCTATTGGAGAACATGAAAATAACAAACATTCTTTAGAACAAAATTCAGTGGGTGGGATTAAAACTATTAGAAGTAAATTCATATTTGGATAAAGATCTTCTAAAGCTGGGATAGAATGTCCACTTAATTGGTGTGGGGGGATGCGGAAACATTTCCAAGAGTTGCAAATTTAGCAAGAAAATATCTTTCGTATTCTGCAAGCACAGTATATGGTCAGCATTTATCTTCTGAAGCTGATAATATATATGAAACTAAATGGAACAGACTACTTCCTGAAAGTGGTGAAAAATTATGTTCCTTGCATCATAATTTCAGGCTTTACAATGATAACTGATGTAAGATTATTGAAAACACTCATGAAATTTAAAATTGTGTAGATATTAGGAGATTTTTATGATAATAAATATACTGAAATGTAATTCTTCAATATTCTTTGGTAAATATATTTAAAAGATCATTTTTTAAAAATATTATACTGAATTTATTCGGCCGAATATCTGATTAGAACTCGATACCGAATATTGGCCGAATATTCCCTACGACAAACCTTTGCAATAGTTATAGTAAATGTTCAAAGGACTTGCTCTCTGAGGCGATACACGCTTCACATGTTGTTATTCATGATACCTGGTTGTTGTGCTTTTGTAAATTTTTATCCATTCGATCTGTGTTGCACATTTCATCTGATGTATCCTTTTCTTTTACTTAATTAATAAGAGTCACGTGTAGCGAATTCCCTTTACATTTCCGACCACATACACTGTATGCCCAAAAGTATCCGAACACTTTCAGATTTTCACATTTTTTAGAATTTCTCCGGAAAGGTTTAACTGACTGCCTTTAAACTTCGACCATGTAAAGAATGGACAGTAACTCACATTTTACATTGAAAATTCGGTCCTGAGGACAATTAGGGGATCGTCTACAAACTGATGAAGACAAAAACGTTTTTGGCCCACCTTTCTTCACAGAATACTGATAACAAGATGAAACTTTCAGAAATTGTTATGTATAATGTGCATAATATTTACAGGAATTTTCGTAAACTCAGCACAAAGGTTTAGGAAGCTGTAAAGGTTTTCTTAACAAATCCTATATTTTCCTGCCTGTGTTTTGCTTATAACATGCAGAGTTTTCTTTTATATTATACACAACACTTACAGAAACAACGAAATATGTTACAGAAGCATTTTGTAAAAGTATAGGGTAACTTATATAAAAGAATTCAGTTCAATATCATTAGTATTTAGAAAGATATCGGCATTACAATGAGCAAAATTTTAGCTTCTGTCGAAGAGAAGCTAAAAGATGAGGGGTTGTACACAAAATGATATTTTTAAAATTTATATCTTTGAATAGCTATATTGAATTGTATAGTGATTAGAATTTTCTGAATACCCATGAACACCTATCAATTCCGTGCATAACTTAAATTCCAGCTCATTAGGCATTATAAATAACAAACATTTTATTATTTTAATTATATTATTTAAATAATTATTAAAAAGTTACATATTGATACAATTTTAAGGCCAAACGATATTTTTAAATATATTTCTTTTAAAGCCAAACGATTTTTTTTATCTAATTAATTTCTTTTCTTAAAACATTTTAATAATTCTACAGATATATATATTTTTATTTGTTACAAATATTACAAGTGTTCATGGGTATTCAGCAAATTCGGATCACTATACAATTCAATATAGCTATTCAAAGATATAAAGTTAAAAAAAAAAATTGTGTACCACCCCTAATCTTTTAGCTTCTCTTCGACAGGAGCTAAAATTCTGCTCGTTGTAATGCCGATATCTTTGTGAATACTAATGATATTGAACTGAATACATTTACATAAGTTGACCTATATGTCTGGCTTTAAAATTGTGAAAGAAAAATTACATTATGCTTCGCGCATGCGCAGTAAAACATTATTTACTAAAAAATGCTCTTATTTCCTGTAATTTTAAAAAATTGTTTTCCAAACTTTTACAAAAAGCTTCTCTAACATATTGCCGTTGTTTTCTGTAAGTTTTGTATAATATGAAATAAAACTCAGCATGTTCTAAGCAAAAAACAGGCAGAAAAATTTCGGATTTGTTAAGAAAACATTTATATCTTCCCAAATATTTGTGCTGAGTTTACGAAAATTCCTGTAAATATATTGCACATTATACATAACAATTTCTGAAAGTTTCATCTTGTTGTCAGCAATCTGTGAAGCATGGTGGGACAAAAACGTTTTATCTTCATAAGTTTGTAGAAGGTCCCCTAATTGTCCTGAGGACCGAATCTTAATTGTCAAATGTGAGTTACAGTCTATTTTGTACATGGTCGAAGTTTAAAGGCAGTCAGATAAACCTTTTCGGAGAAATTCTAAAAAATGTCAAAATCTGAAAGTGTCCGGATACTTTTGGGCATATAGTGTACACTTTCATCTTTGCCAGATATTTATGAAACACTCTTCCTATTTATTAAAATCCACCGTGAAACCTCTAATCAACACTTTTACTTTGCTCTTAAAATTATTATATAAATTAAGAATCTCATTCTGCTGGTATATTTACTAGACTTTTCTAGCAAATATTGACTTCCCATGCTATTCGCTTAATTATTATGTGATTCTCAAATGAACACCTGAATTGCCTATTGTAATTTTAACTGTTCAAAACTAATGAAATAATGGTACCTCTTTGACACGTTTACAGCAGTTAATAACCGCGTTCGTTGTGTACAAGCTGCGGAGCCTGGGAAAGTTAAATAAGATGTCACCACTCTACATTAAATAACTGTGGGAAACAGACTTCCAATATTATGTGCCCAGTAATCATGTTCCCTACAGTTTCATGAATAATTAATAGTGATAATTATTTTTCTTGGAAATTAAATATAGTTGATAAGTATTCACTGTTGTAGCGAGTGTGTGTTTTATGTGCTGGTGGGTAGATTTCATAGCGTGGAATAAAGATAAGTTTTCGGAATTACTACCAACAATTTATTACGGAGATTTTATTTCCTAAAAAAATTTTTGGTAAGTATTTATGTTAAAACTTATGTTTACCTAATATAACAATAATCTTTTAATCCCGTTCATACGGTGCGATCTATTTTCGGAAGAGAGACTTTTTCCAACACCAGTCTGTATAGGCAACGAGCCATTCTAGAAAATTTAATTATTTTCAAGAAAATATAGAGTAAGTTTAATCTTAGAATTTTTAAGCTAGAATAATAAGAAATAAAGTGTTGAATGTTCTACCCTAAATTTATATCACTAAATAATCTCACTTAATTTTATTTGAAATTCTAATATTATATATTTTAAAGTCTTAATGTATTCCAAAATCACTTTTCTTAAACTCCAGTTTCGTTCTATTTCCCTCGCTGGAGGTATATTAAATCTCTCGTTTTGGCATATTTATTACTATAAGAATATTTTAATCGCTTCCACGCGCCAACATAAATCTCGAACTAAGCGAATTCTTTTCCAGACTTTTCCCTAAAACACTTACGTAATTTACTAAAAATAGCTATTATTCCCTTCACTTTGATCACATTTCTATCTGTTAAATCCCTACCTGAGGAAATGCAGGGATTTTCTGTTCTCTTTTGGCATGAAAACTTGAACCAAGATGTACATACATTCCGTCACTCTCCCATAATAAAAGAAAATTAGTTAATAACTCGGCCTGTTTTTTATTTAACGAAATCAACAACGAATACATTTTATATATGTTATATGAAAATGTTACTTAAGTTTTGATTGTTTGGAAAATATTTAACTATATATATGTAGTTTTAAACAATTTGCAAGAAGGGAGCAAATTGCTAATAATTTTTCTGGAACACGTAGTGTAATATTATATTTCATTTGCCTGTTTACTTATTATCAAGGATCCAGTCGGTCAATCAAATTTGATATATAATTTGAATAATATTTATTTGAGGGAAATCTTACAGTTATCCATAATTTAAATTTTTACTAATACAGGGTGTACACAAATGAAGTGACTCATTTCAAAAATTAATAAAAAAAACACTAAAAATGTTGGAATTACGGTTTTTTTAAATAAGAGCGCATTTCAAAAAGTTCTTTCTCAGATAGGTAACGCGGCGTTGCACAGTTCTAAATCTTTTAAAGTGAGAAAATGCCGTACGGAATGGCTACCGATCAGCAGAAGCCGATGCCTGTTTTCTGTTTTCTGGTTTCTTTTTTTAGTTTTTCTTGAATATCACGAAAACTCTTCAGTTTTCACACTACTTGTGAATTAACACATTAAAGAGTGTAAAATTCCCTTCAAATGCATGCTTTTACTTTTCTTCCAGTTTTAATATTTTCTCAGATAATGGATCTAAACAAATTTTTGAATTCCTGTAATTTACGACCCCCTAGACCACAGAGATGGCATGCTTACCTATCTGGAAAAAAAACTTTTTGAGATGAGCTCTCATTTAAAAAAAACCGTAATTCCAACATTTTTAGTTTCCTTTTTTATTAATTTCTGAAATGAGTTCATTCATTCATTTGTGTACACCCTATATATTCAATAAAATTTTCTTACGTATGAGACAATTTTTAATGCGATATTACAAATCTGTATAATACAGAAAATGTTTGCAATTAAAGGAAATTAATATATAATTTTTTTATTAAAATTGCATTAAGTAAAATTATCTCTCTTGTAAATAATACTACCATAATAAATTATCTGATGTTAGAATAGAATAATAGATTATTTAATAAATAGAATATACAATTTTGAAGCAATATGTATTTTTTGTATACAATAAAGATATTTTCTCAGATAATTTTATTATAAAGAAAAAATTATATAGATATGTAATGTGTATAGTGAACATGGAGCAAAAACAGCACTATACTGATAGTCCATTTTCATGATTATTGATATTAACGTTGTCATCAACACACTATTCAAATTAAATATGAATATGAATATCAATTAAATATAAATATACTTTATCTAGTACTTTGCACGGATTTTCATGAATTGTTTTGAATTTCGATATTAGTTGCATGTATTTCTCAAAAAGAAAAGCTTTTCTGGTTTTTTATCCTCCTTGTGTTATTATTACAGAAACGTTTTCCACCGAAATTTTAATCAAAGCAATTTAATAATAAATTATAATATTTCAAACTTTTGGTGCAAAGTTACCTCATTGGTGGGGATTGTTTGCACTTCTTAGTTTTTTCCCCGTATTTTTCAATAACAAACTCTCTGTAGCTAATAAATTTATTGAAGAACTGGGAGAAAATATACAAAATAATCTTGAAATCCGGCAAAAAGAATTTCAATAAAATTACCCATTTGCAATTTTTTCATTTTATTTTTATAATAAAAACTGCTTGAAAGTCAATGCTAAGCATGTTTAATGATAGCATGGGAGATATGTAAAAAAATTATGTTCATTCAAATAAACAGAAAATTTTAACAGAAAGAAAAAAAAATGTTGCTCGAACAAAACATGACATTCACCAACAATCAGATTCAACCTATATTTTGAAGTTCAGGAAGAGCATAGACTCCTTTTCTGCAGACAAATTTTGGAGTGCCAATCTGCCCTACATCTTCCCAAAGATACTCTATCATATCTGATTTGTTGGGCCACTTCCATGACTTGAGTGTCCGCTGCATGGAAATGATATTCACCCCATTTTCTGCAATACTGACAATTTTTCCAGGAAAGAATTCTCCTTCATATCGGAAAACTCCATATTCACCAACTTTTCTGGAACAGTCCTTCAAATGAAGTACATCTTTGAGCGATGCTCGACCTTTCGTAACCAATGTTATTTCAACCTCATTAGTCTCTTGGATTTTATTGGTGATGAATTCTTCCAAGTCATTCTCAGAATCATCTTATGTCATTGCGACATCTGGTCTTCTCCTTCACTTGACGATTCCGCAATTTGTCCCTTAATCTTCTTTTTGTATGAGAGCGGAGCGTCGAAATTGTTGGTTTAGATTTTATAAAAATGATATCCTCATGTGAAATACTCTTCCATGACTCAACAGTTACTTTTCATCTACCAACTCGTTTCTTTTTCCCAGCCACCTCCAGTCTTAGGAGAGTACTGAGTATACCTCTGAGCATAGAACATTCTCTTATGCACCCTGGGTTTACCTGCGGCAAAAATACACACATTTCTCTATAATATTGCAGTTAATAATAAAATGAAGTACATCTTTGAGCGATGCTCGACCTTTCGTAACCAATGTTATTTCAACCTCATTAGTCTCTTGGATTTTATTGGTGATGAATTCTTCCAAGTCATTCTCAGAATCATCTTATGTCATTGCGACATCTGGTCTTCTCCTTCAGTTGACGATTCCGCAATTTGTCCCTTAATCTTCTTTTTGTATGAGAGCGGAGGGTCGAAATTGTTGGTTTAGATTTTATAAAAATGATATCCTTATGTGAAATACTCTTCCATGACTCAACAGTTACTTTTCATCTACCAACTCGTTTCTTTTTCCCAGCCACCTCCAGTCTTAGGAGAGTACTGAGTATACCTCTGAGCATAGAACATTCTCTTATGCACCCTGGGTTTACCTGCGGCAAAAATACACACATTTCTCTATAATATTGCAGTTAATAATAAAATGACAAACACAAACTTAAAAAAAATAACCAGGAGTTACTTTGCACAAAACAATTCCATGGGACAAAGAATCCCTCTTTATTAGTGCAAAGTTATCCCGCATCAAAAAAATAATAATTACCACTAAACACAATTATAATTTAGAATCAAAGCAATAGAAAAGAAGTTAGGATTTATTGTTTATTTATTGTTTTTAATACAGAAAAACACTTACCTTTTGAATTGTCATATGTTCTTAACCAGAGACAGATTTTCAGTACTACATTTTCTCTGAAAAATGAGCTCATTCTCCCTTCTTTCTGTAATTTCCAGAATGACTGTTATGTGCAAGGGCGGCTCGTGCGTAGGGACTGAGGAACTGCAGCAGCCCAAACTTTTTCCCATTGTGTAAATTTAATAAAGTTATTTCATTTCGCATTTATTGTTTAAATCTATCAACAATTTAAGGAAATTTTACATTAAGCTATTTCGATCTTCAAATAAATCGCGAGAAAAAATATTGAGACAGGAAACTAAGTTGCCTATCTTATTTTTTCACTACCCGAAGATTATGCGTAAAAGTAACTACGCAAACGAGAACTGTAGATCGTTCAAGCACCGAATTCCGCCTTGCGCGCATGCGTAGTAATAGAGCGCAGGCTTTCCCTTCCTCTCTATACCATGCTTTTAAGCTGAAAGGAAGCTGTCGAGGCCGGCAGTACAGCGGAATCTTCCTACGTGAGCCAAAATTTTGAAAATAAGTAAGGAAATGAAGGATAATTAATGATAAATGAAAAAATTTCTATAGTAATTAAATTTGAATGAAATTTCTTCCGATCCAGAGGAGATTTGCGATACTTTTTGTTATATATGTTGATGAAATACATATGAAAATTTTCCGCGATACAAATGTTTTCAAAATTTTAGCGACCCCAATATTCTGTAACATTCTATTTGGGATCATGATTCATAGTTTAAGAAACTTCAATTTCGAATAAAACACAGTTCGCTTCAAGAAACATAATTTTTGTACGAAAATTTATAAGTATATTCCGATTTTAAAATATCACAGTGCACCTTTAGACAGATGTAATAGAATAGATTACTCTTTTTTCACTTTCTCGTATACGAAGTTTACAAAGAGAAGGTATTGTAATCGTCAAAAAATTCGAACTCGAGATTTTGACCAAGCTCCACGTTTTCGACCTCCCTGAGTCCGAAAAACACAATTTTGGAATTATGTCTGTCTGTGAACACGTTAACTCGAAAACTATTAAAACTACGGGGATGATTTCGTATGTGATCTTTACTCATAATTTGTAGGTTTCTATCAAATTTTGGGCAAAATCCGTCTAATGGAAGTCTGTCTGTTCATGGTCATGTGAAAACTATAACTCAAAAACTTGAACAACTAGATGGATAAAATTTGGTACATAGTTTTTTCATCATGATTGTAGGTCCGTATCAAAGTTTGGACCAAATCCGTCGAAGGGTTGATGGTCTATCGGACTGTATAATCGCATACTTGTAAAAATTATCTCTCCTAAACCCCTTGGCTTAGATAAATAAAAATTGGTATGACGGTTATTAACGTTAATTATAGATCTGTGACCAAATTTCGTTCTAATCGGTTAAAAAAAGGCGTCCAAATTGCATATTCATTTTTTTAAATCCGATTCTCCATGCGCATGCGCACTGGTAGCAATCTCTGTGCGAGCGGGAGTATTACGTCACTTTGTCCTTGAGCCAAAAAGAGTGGAAGTATGCGATAGGTGCGTTTTAATCGGTATGCATCTCTTTGAATTTGATTCTTTACCTACAAATTTAAAATCACTATAATCTACAATGAAAAAACTTCTGATAGTCATTGGATTCTGGGTTGCAGTAGGTTCGAATTTTTTTATCCGCGCGGGGAGAGGGGCAACAGCACCTTCTTGGGGAAGTATACGAGAAAGTTTTGGGGAGATCATTCCCGCTGGTTTTTCTTTTCATCTTGGGGATTCCCGTAACTACATACTTCATCAGAACTTAAAGTCTGTTTCTCAGCATTAAAAAAATAATAAAATATTTTCTGCTGTACACAGTATGAATCGGGATAAGTTATATATAGCTATTTTGATTTCAAAGGATAAAACTTTTTTTTATATCCATACAAGCATTAAGGTGAATGTTTTTGATCTTTCCGGTGGAAACAAAGCAAGAAGAATGGATTTTATTTTTAAGTAATTTTTAATGATACTAATAAATAGTGTTCGCTTATGGGACCGTTGATAGCTCAGTTTCTCAGAAATCGCTAAAAGAACTTCACACAAATGGACTGTAATCACTATTTATTTTTCTCATTGACAGAGCCGAAATTGCTTCAGCACACACAGCGGCTTCTCGACGAACACTAAAAAATTACACACTTTTTTCACAGATGGCACTTCTTACGTCAACAGCTTATTATCTTCTTATATAAAGTTGTATCATAGCATTTTTTCTTGTTAATTGATAGGAAAATCATTTTATTTCTGTACTATACCGTCATTATATTGTTCAGCCGCAGCTGTGTGAATTTTTATAAATTTAGTAAGGAATACACGAAAAGAAAATGGAAAACAAATTTCGAGTTTAAATTTTTTCTTAAAATTAAATTTTTAAAATACTTACCTATTAGAAGTGAAAAGATTTTTATAAGCTTATTAATTAAATATAAAACTACTCAAAGTTAATGCCATGAGACAAAAAATGTAAGTGGTACAAATTTGCATCAATACACAGAGAAGGATTAAAATTTACAGCACCCCCAAGATTACATTACTCGAGACGCCCCTGGGTATATGCGTTTAAGGAATGAAATACACTAGTCAGTGTTGCCAAGAAGCTAGAAAAATCTCAATCCCGTACCACTAATCACTTAATCTTTATTTTACTTTTCACAAAAATTTTTCACTGTACGGTAATCAAGAAAAAGATAGAGATTTAAAAAAAGTAGAACACATGAGTGAAAATCTATTTACTTGTTTTGAAACTAAGAGAAATATATTTTGAGGTTTGAAATAAATGTCCCTAAATGGGTTATGGGACATACGGCTCTTAAACCTAAAAAAAATGGGAGAAACTGTCAAATTCGATACATTATATGTCTGAAACAATGCAATTAACAAACTCACTTTTTTTCTATAAAAATATCTGTCCTTTCTCTTATAGTAGACACATTTTCAAATCTTTATATTGGTATGTATTTATTTCTGAGAGTAATAAATATGGATATAATTTTTGTAGAAAAAAAAGATAGTCACCTTGCGCGCATGGTTACGGAAAAAAATATAGGTCTAAACACAATATTTTGGCTATCTAAGTAATCCAAGCAGTCTGTTTAAGAAATTGAACCGCAATTTATTTACATTTAAATTTAAATTTCTATTTTATTTACCAATTTAAAATAAAATGTTAAAAATAGTTAAAATTTTAACTTTTTCAATCCCCAAAAAACTTCTTTGGAGAAAATATGTACAAAAAATGTGGTTCAATTTGTTGAGCATACCACAAGCCATATTCAGTAAAAATTTTAAGTAAAAGCATTGAATAGTTCTTGATATATTGTGCGCGCAATATCAAAAAAACACATTTTCAGGTATAGCGCTTTAAAGATATGGCCATTTTCAATGTTTACGTTGAACAGCTGATACATTTCCCTTCGTAACTTCCATAATTATGGGAATTTTTTTTAATGAGGACTTTTTGCTTGTTCAGAAAAGACTGGGGAATACTATATATTTTTTTCATAAAATCGAAAATTTTCGAGGTTTAACAGTCGTATGTCCCCTTAAAATAATTAAATGCACAATCCAAATTCTCAAAGATACTACTAATATCAGCTAATTTGCTGGAAAAGGGCATCGATAAGCTTGAATGGGTGGCTGATTATTTGCTATTCGAATTTGTTCGAATGATTCAAAATTTGTTTGGCATAATAGCAGACACCAAATTTCTTTTTTGCATTCATAATTTAATTTCAAAAATTTCACTATCTTATTTTTCATATTAGATTTCAGAATTCAAATGTGTCACCAGATAGTATATCTAACTTTGTAACTACATTAGTATTTTTTTGTTTACAGTCAGGCACAATTACAAAAAATGTGTTTTTCAGACTAAAAGTGGTTTGAAACGAAGAGATTCGCTTCAAATGCTTTCTCATTATATACTTCGCATATAAAAAATAGAAACAGATCATTTAACATGAAACATAAGAAAACAACAGAAAATACTTATTCCTTTATTCTCAAATAATTCCAAGATTACCTCTGCATTCTTCACTCCGACCCCATCCAGACGCCTATCTTTCAAAAGAATCTCACATAATAATTAAACGCGTAGAAAGACAAAGAAAAGGACTCCCTAGTGCTACAGAAAAAAGAAATGTAATGTTTATAGCTTTAAATCATTAATAACCTCTAAAAGGATTAACTGCACTCCTTGGAAATTCCTTGATACTGAAGTTTTAAAGAAGAACCAGAATGACTGCTCAGAAAAGGACTCTGAGATTCTTCCATTCTTTTAAAATCTT
>BGPR01034759.1:0-16310 GCA_013235015.1 Araneus ventricosus
ACTTGCTGCACGGGGAGAAAGCATAATGAAATTGGTATCAAATTTTTGCCAGATCTTTATTTATCTATTAGTTGAATACCCCGTCACGTGAACGGAGTGCAAAACTTTTCCCCGGCCTAGCCCCCTGATTGAAGTCGATAAAGATTGCGATGTATATGTATCATCATCATCCTCTTCATCATCATTTTCCATTTCGCCTGTGATTTCGAACAGAAATCATAGACGAAATGGGCTATCTTCTTCAGTAACTCCTTCAAAAACCATAAGATCATCATCCGCTGTTAAATATTCCCCCACGTCAATTCCTGACATTTTGGCACTTTTACTTTCTCGTATACGAAGCGTACAAAGAGAAAGTATTGTAATCGTCAAAAAATTCGAACTCGAGATTTTGACAAATCTCCACGTTTTAGACCTCCCTGAGTCCGTAAAACACAATTTTGGAATTATGTCTGTCTGTGAACACGATAACTTGAAAACTATTAGAGCTACGGGGATGAAATTTGGTATGTGGTCTTTAAACATAATTTATAGGCTTTTATCAAATTTTGGACAAAATCCGTCAACGGGAAGTCTGTCTGTCTGTATGTCCGAAGTCATGCGAACACTATAACTCAAAAACTTGAATAGCTAGATGGATAAAATTTGGTACATTGTTTTATCGTCATGAATGTAGGTCCGTATAAATTTTGGGCCAAATCCGTCAAAGGGCTGACTGTCTGTCGGTCTGTATAATAGCATACTTGTTCAACTCCATGCGCATGTGTAAATGCCTGTGCAAAGAAGGGATTCTCCGAAAACTTGGCAGTTTGCCAAAAACCAATTCTGGCGGCGAGAGTTTGTAAGGAAGCAAACATTTAGGGCGTCTCGTTTTACTTGCGTATTGGAAGCAATCTCTGCGCATGCGCAAGCTATTCTCCTGTTTTCTTCTCCACACGCGGAACTTGTATTTCTCGAGTTTGATAAAAAAATAAATATTGCGAAGTTTTAATACATACGTATCTTTTTGAATATGATTCTTCACCTCAATATTTTACTATCACTATAATCAACAATGGAAAACCTTCTGATAGTCCTTGCATTCTGGGTTACAGTTGGTTCGAACTTTTTATCACCGCAGGGGGAAGGGAAATGACAAATGTTTGAAAAGTATACGAGAAAGTTTAGGGGAGGCCACTCCCGCTGGTTTTCTTTAATCTGAGTTAAAAACTTTCGAAGTCTCAAAACACATTCTTCAGCCATCTGAAACATCGCCATTTTTCGAATTTTCGTCATTATCAGTTTGCTTATCCTCCACGAATTATTGTTACAGAGGAAAAAAATGGCGATGAGATTATATATATATATATATAAAAAAAAAAACATTCTTGTACAGGGGTTTATTGCTGTACAGAATATCGTTATATTGAGGGGAGATTAACATTATGTTCTATGCAAATTCACCGGGACCACAAAATTGTAGTGTTGTAGAGGGATTTATCGTTGTAGCGGGAGTTTACTGTATGTATATTACTTTACATTTCATTGAAGAAGCTCATCACGATCCCAGAATAAATAAAATGAAACGTTAATTAATGGTAAATGACCTTAAAATATACATTAGAACATTTTAAAGAAACGTCTTAAAATAATAAAGAATATTATCGCTTAACAAGCAACACCATCTATCTCAATTTTTTGATATTTCAAAGAGGAAGAAAATACTCAATTTCTCGCAACCAATAACTCATATTACTGTATTTTCCTAGCATCTGATATAAACATAAGACTTAATATTTCTACTAGATGCGAAAAAAATTCAGGAATATTCGTTATTGATGGAGAAAAATTGAGTATTTTCTTCCTCCTTGAAATATCAAAAAATTGAGATAGGTGGGGCGATATGAAATAACCAACACGAGTGTTATCTCCTACACTTTCTTGTGCAAATTTATCATTTCAAAATTGCGTTTATGCTGTATTCACATTCTAGAATGATATTTACGTAATGAGTGAAGAAATAAGAGTTAAGAAAAGTCACATTATAAGTATACAAATCTATCAGGAAAAAAAATTTTAATCATTGATTTAAAAAATTAACAAGTTTTTTTAAAGCTCCCAGCATTTTATATTATAGACTCGTGTAGTTTCTTCAATCAACGATTCAATTATTCCAGGGAGGAATAATTAAGGAATATAGTTTTTTTAAGATATTCCCAATTAAAGAATTATGGGAAGATTACCTATTCATTGTTAATACGAGTAATATTCGGTTATGAAAAAAAACTTTTGAAATATTAATTGTAATATTTTTCATTTATATATCTGTTTTTAAGAACAGTGGACCACATCAATTTCCTTTACGAGTACGCTAAAACGAAATGTTAGTTTCAATTTTCGCATTATCCTTAACCACTTGAGGTCCATGACGTACGCTGTGTACGCCATGACATTATCGTAGACGACTACCTGACGTACAACGCGTACGTCATATGCTATTCATATCTGACGAGCTGTCTTATTTCGTTTTGTGGTAAGCTGGTATATACATATGTATATGAATAAAACAGTTAAGTCCTGAAGAGGGTTAATATTATTGCTACCTTCCTCTTCAGACTGTTAGTTTCAGAAAGAAAGAAAAGAAAAACTTCAGAATATTGTTTTTTTTCAAGAACAGAAAAGGTTTGCCCACCTTAGTACGTACCAGAACTCAATAATTGCAAAGTACAAACTTTATTACGAGAAAAAAATTAAATAAAAGTATAAAAACTAAGAGTAGGCAATAAAATCGATGCCCTTTTGGAAACACTGATTGCATCGCGGAAGGAACCAGCGGGAGTGTCCTCCCCTAAACTTTCTCGTATACTTCCCCAAAAAGGTGCCGTTTCCCCTTCCCCCGCGTGGCTAAAAAAATTCGAACCTATTGTTACCCAGAATCCAATGACTATCAGAAGGTATTTCATTATAGTGATTGAAAAATATCTAAGCAAAGAATGAAATTCAAAGAGATGCGTAACGATTTTTCTCTCTTACCGGCTCAAGGACAAACTGACGTAATTCGCTACTCCGTAATGAAATTCCTCTCCGTTCTTCTAGTACGCATGCGCGTTGAGATAACGGATTCTCTTCAAAAGTAAATTATACAGACCGACAGACAGTCAACCCTTTGACGGATTTGGCCCAAAATTTTATACGCACCTACATTCATGACGATAAAACTGTGTATAAAATTTTATCCATCTGGCTTTTCAAGTTTTTGAGTTATAGCGTTCGCATGACCTCGAACATACAGACAGACAGACTTCCCCTGGACGGATTTGTCCAAAATTTGATAGAAACCTACAAATTATGTTTAAAGACCACATACCAAATTTCATACCCGTAGCTCTAATAGTTTTCGAGTTCACAGACAGACATAATTCCCAAATTGTGTTTTTCGGACTCAGGGAGGTCTAAAACGTGGAGATTCGTCAAAATCTCGAGTTCGAATTTTTTGACGATTACAATACTTTCTCTTTGTACGCTTCGTATACGAGAAAGTAAAAAGTAGCGGTTTTAAGAATACGCATAATTAAGGCAGAAAGAGAGTTGTATCTGAATACATCACTCGTTTGATCTTATACCTCTTACGAAAACATCCACTTGATCCGTTGGAAACAAAAACAAATCGCTAGGAAAGAAATGGATTTTTTCGAGTATTTAAGCTGTTTTCATGAGATCCTTACAAAATTATCTTTCAGAGAACTGAAACAGCTTTTACTGTGCAGGGAAGAAAGAAATCCAATTATTGCTTCTCTCTTCTTTTCCCTTTGACGGAACTCATTTAATGCTTCGTGATAGCTTCGCTGATCCTCATCTTGATAGAATGAAAGTGTAATAATTACGGGATTGCGCAAAAAGACATTTAATCTTTCGTTATCTGGAAAATCATTTTCTGTACGCTCGGCAACACGAGATCACGCAATACAAGAAAAACGAGACGTTTTGGAGCAATTTATGAAAAGGGTTTTTAAGTCCTATACTCCAATTTATTGATTACTTTTTTTTCATTCGCAGAGCTATTGCTTTCGCTTCCGAATTTGAGCTTTTCCGATTTGCAATATTTTTTGATAAGCCTATAAGTTTTAGAAATGGATATGCAAGATATTGCTTAATAAACCGCGAACTGCTGGCGTTCCGATTTTAATGACTCCATTTTGTTCTCCGTATATATTTTGCAGCATTGTGTGTCAGTCATACAAAGATTTGTTCTTAAAAACACTGCCACCACCATTTCTTTAAAAATAAACAGTTCGGAATATTTATTAAGACTAGAGGTCGCCCGGCGGTCGAAATTCGACCGTAATTCATTAATTTTTTAAGTTTGAACGTTATTGAGGTTATTTTCTATTGAAATAAAAAAACCCGAGCGGTTAAAAAAATAAATGTTGACCGACTGTTGACCACAGACTTTTATGTGTTTGACATTCAGTATGAACGTAAACAATGAATGTTTTATTTTATTTAATTTAATGTATTAGTAATACATACTATATATAAATTCCTTAGAGACAATATCTACTCTGTGCGACTGTTTGATCACAGACTTATATGTGTTTGACATTGACAGATTTAAATCATCTGCATTTTATATTTCACTCCAAAGAATGTTTTTTATAAATAATCTAAATAAACTCTCTCTTGGAGTGGATTTCACTGCGGGAGGATTAAATCAATTACAAATAATCCACTCCGCATAATCACCTCAAGGGAGTCCAGACCCAGGAACAATCAGGAACCAGCGAGTGCAGCCTGCGACAACATCGACGTAGTGCAAGTCGATAGCCATGCGTGTCCAACGATCAGCGAACGCCGAAAAACCGGCACACAGCCACAAAATGGTGAAAATCACCTATAAGTTCTATCAGCATTACATAAATTTCATCTTTCTGCACTCCTTCTCCATATGAATTTTAACTATGCCAAATCTCACACTCCTCCGTGAGCGCAATATGCTTAAAAAGGGTGCAAAGTTTTTTCTTCACATATTAATATATATATATATATATATATATATATATATATATATATATATATATATATAAGAAGAGTGATATATATATTATACTTTAATTTGGTTTATAATTAAATTAAAGAAATACAGAGGTCCGAGAAAGACTTTTATTATTATAAATATTAATAACAAAAATATGAAAAAGCGAGATGAAATGCAGTTTGTTGCAAACGAATGAAGAAATCTAACAGTTATTTTTTACAGTACCTTCAATGTGAGTTCCTATAGTACCTACGTGAGCTCTTTTAGGGGTGCAAAGGATGCCCAGTCTGTACTGGATTTTCCACGGTGTTTTTTAATATTTGTGGTAAAACAGTGAGGATTGCTAATTGTATCCATTCCTTTGAAACTAGTGTATCAGTAACAGATGTTTCATACACAATGTCTTTCACATAACCCCACAAGAAGAAATCCAAGGGAGTTATATCGGGAGATCGCGGAGCCCAAGGTATCGGTCCTTCACGACTTCTGCAGCAGAAGCGCCTTATCTCACTACTAGGTAACGTTTCATGGCCAGCACGATCCCCAGATCTATCGCCTTGCGACTACTTTCTCTGGGGGTATCTCAAGTCAGAAGTCTATAGAAGAATAGGCCACGAACAACGAGGAATTGACAGCTGCTATCCACCAAGAAATTGAGGCAATATAGCAAGCAATGACTAGGAGGGTAATGAAGAACTTCTGGGTGAACTACTGTCTATGCATTTCTTCTTCAGAAATGCATACACAGTATCATTTTCAAAACAGAGTGAAGGTGAATATGAAAAACAAAATGGTAAATATTGTTCGTTCAAATTGTGAAATAAAATTTTGAATAATACCTATTATTGCTTTATTATTTATGTTTGAAATCGGGGAATATTTCTGCCGCACCCTGTATTTATGAAAGCCAGAGCGAACATATTTTGGGAGTAAAAATAATATTGCTACAAAAACGTAATGTCGCTTTCCTGCCTTGCTAGTCTTATGGTTGGGAAGGGAGTTTTACAGGGGTAAGTATGGAATGCCGGCAGCTGACAACCCTGGACCCCTGACCTTGGCGACAGTTCGAACATTCCCGAAAATGCGATTATTTTCTCGATATCTCTATTAGGAGCCGAGATCCGGATTTCTCCGGAGATTTCCATGTGACGTCATGTCCTGTCAGGAACACTATAAATACACGACGGTAGGATTCGACGGGGAACGTCTTTGGAGTGCGAACGCCTTCGAGGAATCACTTGGAGTTTCGTCTGCAGTGCGAGATGGAAAGCTGGTGAGCTGAGCGTTATTAAGTGCTGTTACTCTCATTTTTAGTGATTTGTTGTCTGTCTGCGTTGTTAACCTGTACAAGAGCTATTGGTCCTGTTATCTGCGTTTCGTGTTTTCCTGAGTATTTATGAATAAACTGTCTCCATTATCCTGCTTGTTGGACTGTTTCTGACATATATTCACAGGATGATTTTTGTAATAATATCATAATTGTTTTTTCGTCCATAAATATGTGAATGATTGTTCTAAATGTATGATTTTTTCATCTGTGTTATGAGAATTATCCCTCACGATGTCGTAATATGAAATGGACGAAAACAAAGTTTTAAAAAAGAGTATGAAAACATGAACCGAGCATGCTAATTATAGAGTACCATCTTAAAAGAATTTTTTAAAATTTTAAATGAATATTATAATAAATATTACAAAAAGATTTAAAATTTCCCAATATTAACCCTATCTATTCATTCAATGACGCGGAATAGACAATGCAGAAAACAAACAATAAAAGCCTGAAAAAAATTCTCATGATCAAAATTTACATCTTTTTCTTCAATAAAATTATTTTTCCCGTATGTTGCATTGTTATCCTATTGAAGCATTCAAAATAAGTAATAAAATTTAAACCAAAAATGAGTATAACTTCTAATTATTTTTATCGTAGAATTCATACCAGAAAACTGGATCACCCCCGACCTGCCTGAGCACCTAGGTCCTCTGAATGACAGTAACTGCAATAGCTCGGATACTGAGGTCGGGATCCTAGTAATCATCACCGACCACTGCTCAACCTCTCCCGTAGGAAGTACGTACTATCACTGGATTAAAATGCAAGTCCCTCATATATCCGGATGTCCCTTACATATCCGGTGGCTTCTCATCCGTGCACTCGCGGTGTTCCCCGGTGGGAGTCGTAGAATTCATATATGAAATCGTAAATTTTCAAAGAAAAGAGAGAGAAAGAATGAGGAAAAAAGGTATGCATTACTTTGAAGCTTTTATTCTCAATTAATTTCATTATTCAGTAAATTATCAGGTTCAAGTTTTTATTTCTCTGATTTTTAATCATTTTTTTTCGTGTTAAAATATAAAAGAAGTATTTATCAGTTTAGTTATATCAGTTATAATCAGTTTTCTTCTGCCTTTTCACTTACGGAACATCTTTCGCCATCGGAAGAATAAATCCCAATGCAAAAATAATATGAAGATGTTGATCGGCCTATTTATTTACGTGAAAGTGAGGTAGGAGAAAGTAGTGAACTCCATTGCTTCAAGATATAGGAGGAGAGCAAAATTCAGGAATTTTTAGTGTTTGGATTCACACAACTAAAAATATGATTCACTTGCTACTGAAGGATTCTATCAGGCGCGGCAGTAGAAATCTCTAATATTTCTTGATATTCCCTTTAACTTAATCCTTAAAAGCCCAATTTTTAAAAAATTGATTTAAAAATGTTTTTGACTTTCATTTCGTGAATAAAACGTGGGAAAAATATTTTTAAAAAATACTATTTTGTTTTAAGTATGGTTTATGGCTAAAAAACAGTTTGTTACCAACTGACAACACTGGGATTTATTTCAGAAAAAATATTCCTTGATAAAATTCTATTTATAATATTGAACACAGATGAATTTTAATAAATAATAAAACGAATAAGGAATTTCCTTTAACACAGTTGAATAAAATATGGTATTCTCAAACGTACAAAAAAGCAAAAAAAGATGCAGACTCAAGTGAAAAACGTCAATTTATTTTTATTTTTTATCAGCACAACATATATGTTGTAAATTGATTTAATATGATTTTCAATATGTATCCTATTGGCAAGAGCGGGCATTAGAACTTATCTTAGAAGACAAAATTGGTGTGTTGCTTAGAGGCAACACTGGGCGTTTAAGGGTTAATAAAACTTACAAAGTGAAGCGTTAGATCCATTGCGTGCGACCAGATGGTGTAGTCCAGTGGCAGTTGGACCACAGGAGCTGCAGCAACCTCTTGCAATTATTTCGGAAATTTAAAAATTATTTTTTCGAAACATTTATCGATATTTCCTGGATTTGATGATTGCATATAATTAACTATGAAGGTCATTTTTAATCACATAATATAAACGCTATTTGGTTATATCGTTCAATTGGTTGGTTCGTTACTATTATCGTTCCGTAATATTTCAACTTAAATCGAAAGAGCATTAAAGATGTTTCTTGTTACCGTTCAGAATTACCTTAAGAGTCGATTGCAGAACGTGTTAAAAGATGTATATAAATAGGGAAGTATGGAGAAAAACGATGTTGTTGGGGTTGTATAGCTAAGTAGCCTATCCCCTACTTATAGGAAAATTCGGAAATTTGTATTTTTTCCAATCTGTTTTCTCTTCTCTCCCCTAAATTATTGTTTTCTGCTCCCCCCCTAATTTCGCTTTAATATTCGCCGACTTCATGCTTACCGCATGTTATTTAAATAATTTCTTTATTTCTCTGTAATAAATGAATTCAAATCAAGAAAGTATTTCTGCAAAGAGAAAAATAAACGTAATTTTTGGTATATTTTTAAGCGAGCAATAACTGGAAACAGAGCAAGTAAAACAGACATTAAAAAACCTCTTCAATTAATACTGCTAAAACGCAGACAATTTTAAAATTTGATATGAAATGTAAAAATTTGGGGTAAATGAAAGTTAAAAGACCATTTTTTTTGTTAAATATCTTTTGTAGCATTGCTCATATCTGTTTACGAGCTCGTTGAGTCGTTGTCACCTCCTCACCATGTTTTTAATAAATATGTAACTATCGTCCCTATGATTCTCTATAATGAGCGAAATTCGAGAGGCAAATTATTTTATATTTTGATTTTCCTTCTTGGTCTTCAAAGCGGGACATTCACCGATGTTCAACTCCACGATTTTGGAATACGGGAAGGCAAAACCTTTCGTCAATGTGAAATCCCGATGAAAATTGGCGCAGATAGATTGCACTGTTGGAATTCAAAAGAATTTGATATCCAAATGGAATATGGACTGGAAGGCCATAAAAAATGACGGCGGCGATAAATCACCCGAGTGTGTGTGGAGAGTGTTGGAGAGGGGGAGAGTGCGTGTGAGTCTGTTTGGGACTTTGAACCTTCTCAAACAAGGGTCCTCAAAACAAACTTTGGAGCCTTCGTAAATGGCCTGTCTAATCTATTGACTTGAATGGGTGAGATAAAAACCCGCTCTTTGGGCCAAATGGAATAACTTTCACTTCTCGTGAATGACCAGTTTAATCTGAGTAAAGAGCAAGGCCGAATTAAGCTCCTTGGGGGCCTTCAGGCAATGCAAATTTCGCTTTTCCCTCCCCAACTTCCAAAACCACACATTTTTTATTTATCAGACCAGATATTTTAATCTCTATACAAACAGTTTTTAAGTAATAAATATTATGACAAATTGAAATAATAAAACATTTAAATGAAGGTCACCTTCAAGAAATATATTTTTATGACGGCATCCTGCACGATGGCTAATAAATTTTCTTTAAATTTTTTATAAAATCAATTTTCTTAACGATATATTGTTTGTTTGTTCCTTTTAAAAAACTCTTTTGTTATTAGAACTTATCTTGTTCGTCTTTGATTGGGAAATTTCGGGCTATGAGAGGCTTTTCTAGACGTTTTTCTGTAAGAAGTCGAGCTTCTTACAGAAAAATTTCCCAAGTAATTTGAATCCATATCGAATATCGTCTATAGCCCTTGAAAAAATGGACAAGAATGGATTACTTGTTTAATTCTATTCTTTCGGAGTGTATTTCTTGGTTTTTTTACTTCCTTTGAATAATTTTCATACCGTCAAGAAAGTTGGCTTCAGTATCTTGCGTATAAAAAATTAAAAAATTAAGGCAATTTCAAACAAACTGGTAAAAAATTTAGATACTTTTTTAACACAATCTAAATACCATAATAAAAAGCTTGCCAGAGCTGTCCCCTTGTGAATAACCTAACTGCGAAAAAAAATCGGACCACACTGATTTGAAAACATGAAAAAAATCTTAACAATAATGTACTGAAATTTAAACAATACTTGATTAAATTGAATAAGTTCGAGTGCATGACATTTGTAAATCAAATGAAAGCACAAAATTATATAGCCTTGAAAAAACCGCAAAAACTCGATCTTCCTGAGCCCTAGGCCTAGTCGGGCAGAACCATGTCAAACAACCGACTAGTCGATGCAGGACGGTTGATGCTCGAGCTATCAGACATTTTTAAAAAAACTCAAATTTGATTTTGTAGATTCCAAAGTATTCTTGTATTTTAGAAGCTCTTCCACTGTCAAAGTTATTCTAGTGCCTGAAATTTCATTTCCGAATGATGCTAGTTTGCACTAAAAATGCCTTTATGCATATGCGCTTTGAGCTCTGAAATCTGTTCGATTTTTCTTTACTCACACTGTAGTAAAGAAAAATGGTGTTCAGTATATGGACGTGCATTGTGTTGAAAAATGCGTTTCAGTGAATGCATTAACACTTTGGAAGCGGGAAACGTAAAAAAAAAAAATACGCTTTCCTGGAATTACCCAACATCAAAATTTTATCAAGAATTTGACTTCCTTACTACTTAGATAAGTTGGACATGTTAATACAGTGACTCAAAAAAGTATTGGGGCACAAGAAACGTTCAAACGTTCATTTCGTAAATTTCTACTATTACATAAAAACAAAAGATAACTTTAATAGTTTTTGTATCTAAACACTCTGAAAAATCTATTACAACTAATATAGAAATAAGCTATTTGAAATGGTTTCTCTGCAACTACGAAATTAAGGTCAAAAAAGTATTGGGGCATTCAGGAAAACCAGCTCGATAAGAAGCCAATTCTGGCAGAATGTCTGATACAACTGCAAATAGAATTGCAAACTTAGAAAACACTAGTTAAGAAGCAAGAGACAGGAGTTACGACGTTAGTCCATCATTTGCATGGTAGCATGGGTCCAAAAAAATCAGAGATATCCATTGCCATCAGAAAACTTATCATTTGTCATTGGAAATGTGGAAGCTCTGAGATAAAAATTGGTGAAATTGTAAATGTGAGAATTGAAATACAAGAAGACAAAATTAGTTAAAAACAGACCAAGAACAAGTCGCCCAAGGCGTTTCACTGAGCGTGAAGAAGGGTGGATTGTTAGAAAAATTACTTGCAATCCTAAAACCTGTGCAGTAAATTAACTTTAAAAGCGCGACAAAGATTTAACAAGTTTTCTAATCCAGAAACGGTCCGGAATATCTTGGGAAAATACAATTTTCATGGCCGAGTAGCTAGAAGAAAACCATTCCTCAGTTAAGCAAATCGAAGAGCTCGTTTAGAATTTGCTAAATCCTATATTAAAAAGCCTCCGTGGTTTACGAATTCAGTTTTATTTGTAGATGAAAGTAAATACAATGTTTTTGGAAGCGATGGGAAGCAAATGGTATGGCGAAAACCCAATAGTGAACTGGAAATGAAGAATATAACTTCTTCTGTAAAACATGGTGGTGGTAGCCAGATAGTCTGGGGCTGTATGAGTGCTGTGGGTGTTGGGAATTTACATTTTATTAATGGAATGACGGACAAATATATGTATTTATGTATTTTAAAACAAAATTTGAAACAGAGAGCTGAAAAAATGGGCATATTGCCACATTACAAACTCTATCAGGATAATGACCCAAAGCACAATGCTCATATCTGCAGACTCTGGACTTTATATCAATGTCCCCAAGTAATTAGAATTTCTACACAGAGTATAAATATCAATCCCATTGAGAATATTTGGGACCATTTGAATAACTGAATTCATAAATTTAAAATTTCCAGCAAAAATGAACTTAGAGAAAAACTCATGTCTGAATGGGATAAAATAGAAGGAATTGTTTGTGCAAATCTTGTGAAATCCATCCTTCAACGACTGAATGAAGACATAAAATGTAAAGGAGGACCAACACATTATTAAGAAATAATGTTTGAGTGATATGGAAAAATTTTGTTTGCGTGCCCCAAAACTTCTTTGACCATTAATTTCCGTTATGCAACAAGAAATGTTCATTTCAGTATTACTGTAACAATATTTTAAATTAATTTTCATGTTTTTGGATTTTATTTAGTTTACAGATATGACATGTACAAAAAGCATATGGTTGAAATAAAAAAAATGATTTGTTCTTTCACAAAATGTTTTATAGCTTATTGTGACCTAATACTTTTTTGAGTCACTGTAGATGTCAGCAGAATACGTCCACGTATTCTTTTTTGGTATAAACATTGTCTAGAGCAAGCACAGTTATGGTTTCTCTTTATGGGGTCTATTCTGTTATCTGCTGGGTTCCGTTGTTAACGTGTGGAACCCAACCCAAATAGGGGTACCAGAATAGACTCCTTTGTTTGAGTTTGCATCTAATTCGTATATCGCACACAATGTGTTAATCCTCCAGCAGTCGCGCGTAGGTACGAGGTACTTATATAGTGCATAGTATTACATATTTATATCGTGTTGTTTTATAAAAATAAATGCAACTTTTAATGCATGTAATCTGTATTTATTAGCTCCATACTAAATAAAGATTATATGAGTAAAAATTGCATCTAAATTTATAAAAGAACGATATAAGTATGTAATACGATGCCCAATATAAGTATCTCCTACATGCGCATGATTACTGGAAGATTAAATATTAGACGTGAGACGATGGGACTAAACTTTGCCTTGGGATCTTATCTAGCCTCCTTCGGCGACCAGCTTGTTCGCCGGGAATATAATTTCAATTCAATCGTGAATAATTTTATATTCATGTTTCCCTCAACAACGTAAGCAGATCGTTGTAGATATTTAACCCATGTTCTTTTAGTGGCCTTGCACCTGTTCAGTTTATTGTTTACATAAAGGTCCGTAATGGAGTCAAATAACTGACCATATCATGTAACATCTAATTGCAAGTTGTCAGCGCCATCTTCACTTTCTTATCTCTCTTGCAAAATATGCATTTCATTTCAACATTAAACTGGCGCAAAACATTTTATGGCCAGTGGCATGTTTGCTGAATTAAAATATGCTAAAAAAAGAGTGAAAACATAGCAACCATAATCATTCATCTTATTGGATATATTTCTTTATATATCTAATATAACAGAGAGCTTAGTTTACAGATTCCATACAAATTTTGATGAAATAAAATACGAAAGCAAAATGTATCAGGATATTACCTAAGCTTTCAACAATGAAAGAGAAACACGCGATTAAATATTTGTTTAAACAATGAAAACGGTTTGAACTGCGTAGCAACAACGAAAAGTATCATTGTAAATTATGCCAAAAATATTTTAAAAAGGTTATTAAAATTAGATAAAAGATTTTAAGGCAGCTTAATTGTAAGGTTAATTTTTTACACTATCAGCTGGTGTAAAAATTATTCTTGTGCTGTAATATTTTCGAAAGATATTAAGGTCAAAATTTTGCTTAATTTTTGATTAATTAAAATTTCATGAAAAAGGGCTTAGAAGTGCACATTCCCACCCTTCAAAGTATGTTTGTGCCGAATTTCGTAGGTGCAGCGGTCTGCCCTGTAGAGCGCCAACACACAGGCAGACACACATTCTCCTTTATTATTAGAAGAGATAAATCTGTGGAAGAAATAAATTTTAATTTTTTTTCACTTTGCATGCCATAGAAGTTGTTTTCAGGTATTTGGTGCGTGGGTTATTTTTATGGCACAAGGGACAGCTTCGCCCCCCTTTCGGCAAACGTGTGTCAATAGATAACACAAAGTATTTAAAAACACAACTTATTTTTTACAATTACATGGTAAAAAATAATTCTGGAAAGTACAAACAAAAATATTTAAATATCACAAACACAAGGTTAGTATTTGCAAAATGTTGACATACGGTTTAAAACGAATCATTGTAAAATCGGAGAAGCTCGCCTGATGACTATAAAATAGAACAATAAATTCCCAGTATTCTTGGAAAATGGAATGGAACAATAAATTCCCGTCCGTAATTTATCTAGAGAATCCTTAGACGGTCGGGCCACACATTTTTAGACATGTCCTTATATAACTACAATTTTCCGAATATTAAATGTGTTAAATTTTAAAAACTGGTAAAAATATTGTTACGAAAATTGTTCGGTGGGTGTGAATTAGTCCAACAAGCAGGATAATGGAGAACGACGTTTTATTCAACGAATATTCCAGAAATCACGAAGCACAGGTAACAAGAAAAGCAGAACTTGTACAAATTAGCAACACAAGCAGACAGGAAATAAATAACAATAACGGAAAAACAGCACTATCAATAGCACTCAGCATGTAACAGCTGACGAACTCACAACTGCGAACAGAACTCCAAATAGATTATTCCTTGTTCGAGCAGCTCGGTATTTATAACTTTTCTGACAGGGCGTGGCGTCACATGGAATTCTCTAGAAAGATCTCCAAAACTTGGTTCCTAATAGAGATAGGCTCATAACTCTTGCATTTTCTGGAACCTTCATTTTGTCGCCAACTGGTCGTCAAGTTTGTTGCTATGGTTGGGGGTTATTAGCTTCCAGTCCTTTACGAATTTCTGTAAATCCCTCTTTCCTACCGTATGACTAACATGGCAGGAAAACAACTTTACAGAATCGGAACAATATTCATACCAAAATAACTACTATTTTAGGTTTCACTTGGGTATGCATTTTGATAAGAGTTATGGAGTTCCGATTAATAGCTATACTGCTCATCACATTGGAACTTCTTAGGGACGCTCTGAAATGTACTTGCCTTCAGATTATAGGAACAAATGTTACAAACAACCAGACAAAAATAGCTATGAAGTGGACAAAAAGAAGGAAGAATTGTGATGACTTCATTTCTCTCATATGGAAAAAATATACAATCTTTCAAACAATTTTAGTTTCTAAATTTCAAAGAAACTTAACGTGTTTGCTGCCACGACTCTCGCATGAGATTCGGACTTTCTAATTAGATGACCCCTTCTCTGCAGTGGCGGCGATTGGGTTGAAAAAGTGGGGGGGGGGCGGATAAAAAATTTATAGACATCTAAAAGTACCCTGGAGTGTAGAAATAGACAACAAATTTTAAAAATTACCTACAGAATTAGCTAATTTTCTCGCACACTATTGCTTTTCAACAATTTTTAGTTTTAGGTAGCTAAAATGAAATAAAAATTTATTTTTCCCGCAAAAAATAGGGGGCGATTAACCCCCTCGGCCCCCTGCCACTGCTTCTCTGTAATCTCTTAACTATAGTAGAAAAGGAGTCATAAAATTAAACAATAGATGTAATTTAGTTTTATTTACATTAACGTCCTGTTTTTCAGCAACACGAGGGCTGTTTCGGGACGGATCTCGTCATTTTGAACCGCGGTTTGATGACGAGAACGACACACGAGATGTCAACCCCACCCCCTCCAAGCTTCCGCACTACACCAGCGGGAGGACATTTGACCCCGGCGGCATGTACCAACATGCACTAGGCCTGCTTACACGGTGGATCTGCGGTGGAATCGGGTTTCGAACCTGGAGCCCTCCGACCCCGAGACCTTACTACCAGGCCACCGTGGCCCTCAAATAATAGGTGGGAATGGCAGGAGATACTGTCCGCTTAAGAGGTCCTATCTGGCTCGCCGCATATTTTAAAATAATGTTATAATAGTTAAAAATAATAGTATAATCAGTACTACCCGGTTCGAACCAGATTATGAGAAATTTAGAAATGTTGTCACAGTTTCATTCTCATCGCATTAGTATTAAAGAATTTAAAATAATGTTTTTTTATTCCTTATCGAGTTAATAAATTATATCGGCAAACAATTTTTTCTTTTTGGCTCGCTCCTAAAAAAGTTTGCACAGACTCATCCGGTAAGTTAAGAACATTTTCTTAGAAACGTAATAAATAAGCTTACATGGAAAGGAAAAATTAAATCTCATTTTATGATTTCGGCATTGCCAATAATAATGACACTTTAGTGATTTATCAGAGGAAAAACATGAAAATGTTCACAATTTGCTTGTT
>BGPR01034760.1:0-16310 GCA_013235015.1 Araneus ventricosus
CATCTTTTATAACCCCTCATCAACACCAGATGCTATTTCACAAGCCGGTGAGAAGATGTTCCTAGTACAAAGCCGTTGCTGATGAACATAATTTGAATAACCGTAGATATGCAGCATTTCTCAAATCATCAACAAAGATGAAAGCTGGTCTTTTCTCAATTTCTCCAACCAAAGGAGCGGCGGAGCAACACACGTTTAGCAATGAGTTTATGTTTTAGTACCTTTAATGGTTCCTTGCACCAAAGTTGTACCTCTAGAAGAAGAGGAGGATATATTAGAAAAACATATTGATCATATACTAGAAAAACATGGTGAAATTTAATTACGAGCAAGTGTAAAAATGGATTATGCATATTTTTATGTATGTATATATGTTATAGAAAGATATAATATGTTATAGATATATTTTAAAGGTAGCCGCTATTTTGAAATATAAACTTTCTTTCATAAAAATAAAACTAACATTTTCAACCACTTATTGTAATTATGTACTTTTTCAAACTGCTATAATATTCTAAATTATTCATCCTAAGAACAATGTGTAGGACTATTTTTGTAGGAAATTTAATTTAGTTTAATTTTATACTAAAGTTTTTTTTCGCTAGGATCCTTAGTTTTGGAGATATTTAAGAAAAACTGAGAAATCCCCCCTTTAACCCCCCTTACACCATGAGTACCCTCCACCAGCGGGGAATTTTAGTACGTCGTTTAGGGCACTCTCCCCAACAACTGTGCCGAATTACGAATTTCAAAACTACACCTTTTTTTAAAATTTACAATTCGTTGAATGGACTACGAGTAGAAGGAAATTTGTGAACCGGAACGGATATGAGGAGAGGAAGGGAGCACAATTGTTCATAAAATGGGTTTGTTATCCCCCCCGCTCCGACACATGCAATACCACCCTTGTATAATTATTATATAAGGTTATTATGAGGGTTGTTGACTCAGCACTTTTCATCGATTTTACCATTACAATAAGGAATTTTAGAAATATTAACTTTTAAATCCCCTTGTATCTTCTAAACTATCGATGCTACTGAAACAAAGTAGGACTTTTGTAGGAAATTTCATGTAGTTTAATTTTGTAATTGAGTGTTTTTTGATAGAACCCATAGGGTTTTCGAGATATTTAAGAAAAACTGAAAACGTCCCTTTAAACCCCACGTACCCAAGACTCACCCCCACCGGCGGGGACTTTTAGTATGCCGTTTCGGACACTTCCCCCAACAACTGTACCAAAATTTCAAAACTACATCATTTTTTTGTATTCTTCGATTTTTGGCCTTCCTTGACTGGACTACAAAGGCAACACTGGGCCTTTAAGGGCTTGACCACAAAGGCGTAATCGGTAGTTGATAAACGTATCAATGCCTACATCGAGGCTATTTTCCTGAAAATTTAGGAGTCTTTAGTGTAGAGCCAGGAGAGAGATTTCACTAAGATTTACTGGATATGGAATGATGTCACCAAAGAAGTGTGATGTTAATATGATGGAGACTAGTTGCTTAAGCAGTGCATACCGATGAAGATACACAGAAGCGAAAAAGCAGAATGTTACATGCTTACTTTTATTATAAGCACCAAATTTGTAGTTACAGAAATCAATTTATTTGTTAAAATTAAGTTAATTATTCTCTTTATACTTAACATAATAATGTGTAATAATTGTAATTCAAATTAGAATTATGCATGGCCTAAATAAAAAAGAATCTTCACCAAGTTTCTTGGTTTTTAGGCATTTTAACAGTTGAATTTAAAGTCCTAAATCATTAATTTCATTAGATGTAAAACATATATCATGAAAATTTAGTTCAAATACTAATATATTTCCTGTCCACTGTTTCTCTTTTTTTATAACTAATTCTTTTCTTGGTCTTTTGTAGCAATTAATACTTATAGCTTAGCAAAAATTAAATAAGTAGGCGAATTTAAAGTTGGTTGACATAAGTAAATTATTACAATTAATAAGATGAACGAAGCAGCTTGTCGCCGAAAGCGGCTAGTATATAATACTACAAAAGTAATGTAAAAATAGAGAAATAATAATTTGAGCTCAGCTCTCAAAATATTTTTGCTCCTTTTGTAAGATATGCACGTTCTACTCTCTGCTGACTGAAAATAGGAACACCACTTTTCTTCCCAATTATTTGCCACGAAAAAACCACCAGAGATCTGTCCGATAGGATTGAAGCTCCTTTGCACTTTCTACAACGCTGTAAACATGACTAAATAAGCAAGCCCTCCCCCAAAAATACATAAATCTAAAAAAAGCGTGACTGTTCCATTTAAAAAATGTTCTTTGGTCGTCAAATTACATAATTTCCCTTCCCCCCTTGTAACAGTTTTAGCTGCCCGAAGAAGTCTTTTTTTTTTCATTTATTTTAAAAGAGTTAGAAGACGAGTTCCCTTGTCCGTAAGTTTTACGAAAGCAAAGTGCACAAACAAAAAAAAAAGCACGTTGTTTAGCCAACTCCAAGGACTGCACCCTTCCTGAACAGAGGGGTTATACCCTCCTTCTTGCCGAGGGCCGCCAAGCAGAATAAAAATCTTGTGGTTATTGCGATCCGGTTTTGCACAGAATAGGTTGTGTGGCTTAACTTAGAACTACTTGCTATTTTGCTTAGAAAAGGTTATTCCTTTCTCTTATACACACACATCCTGGGGGCCATATTGACTTATGAGTAAGGGGGCATCGGGCAAGCTGGAAACCTGGCCAGTCCGTCACTGCAGATAAGCAAGATTTGACTCAATAAAAATAAAGTATCAAATCCATGAAATACATTTTCTTTTATAGCAGCGTATCTGAAATGTTACTGCGAAAACTTTCCTCAGTTAATATTTTCTACATAGTTTTAAACTAAAAAGATTTAGAAACTAATTCTGAGTTTGGAAATTTTTATAGTATAGACAATTCAGTTTGATGAAGCGAACAACTCAGTTGATTTTGAAATGTTTTGTATCTTAAAAATGAGCTCTTAAAGTGGGTATCTATATTTTCCAATTCTTTGTGTTTTCATTATTAAAACTAAAATCAACGAGTGGCTTCTGAATTATTTTGGAAATATTTTCTAAATTTGGTTGTATGATAAATATTTTTTCAGTTTCTGGTGTTAAATGCCACATTACTTTTCGTAAAAAGCGTTCTAAAAAAAGGGCCTTACTTCACATCCTTGTTATATCATGAAATACTTTGAAAAATGTTTCAGAATGAACCGACTAAGATATGGATCTTCGGTTGAAAAGTGCTTTGAGGAACACTTTTTTTGGGCCGCCTTCATTTCTTATATGATTTCAGGCTCTAAAAATACTAAATAATTTCAAAAAAGGAGTTATAAAATGGTTTATGACAGACTGTGTTTTTCCTGGAGAAAAAGTTGAAAAAGATACATCAGTTGCATTGGCATGAATAGTTAATATTAAATATCACATTTCTTATTTTTATTATATTTCAATATTTAGAATTAATTATCTTTTCTAGTCTTCTTTTTCACTGAATGTTGCGTAAACATAATAACTATTTATTCAATAGTACCCAAATGAATAATACCCAAATGAATTTTGGTAAGAAAAAGTCAATTTCATTTTATTTTTAACTATAACTATTTAATTTCCTTCGATAACATTTAAGAAAATATTTATGTACGCGCATGATGTATACATAAAATAATTGAACTCAGATCCTCTTAATTATCAATAAATATAAATTGAGTTATAAAAGTTAAGAAATTATAAAAAAAGCAATAATTATTAATTAAATATAGTTTCACTGATCTAAAACTTAGGAATTATGTTTTATAAAATCGAAGCAACTGACAAGTTGAAATATAAAATTACATCTGTGTGGCGCTTTCGGAGAGTCCACTAGAATTTCAGCTGCATGGGCCCCCAGCAAGCTTAATCCGATACCAAATACATACAGATACGCATGTATTAGTCTTGACTTATGGCCAATGAGACGAAAGTGTCAAAGAAATCAGACATCTTTCATCTGTTTTATGCATCAGTTTTCCACAGATTCATTACATCGGAATGTTTCGTTTTCTCAAGAATACGTTCATTCAGCTTTTGCAGTTGATCCTCTGAGAGTTTTATCTTTCCTTCTCCTACAGCGCCTTTCCGTATAAAATCACCATGGCGTACATGGCCCTGTTCGGCAGCCTGTTTCATTAGTTCTGTGTATTTTTTTATCACAGGGTTTCGAGGCAAAAGATCTTCCGACGGCATCTTGGTGAATTGTTCACTCCAAAATTCATTTACGGTCTTTTTCATGAATTCCAGGCTACTGTACTCCAGGACCTTCTTGAGAATCTCTTCGTCGTTGTCGACCAAGTTTTTGTAGTGGTCGTCTCCGAGAAACCGAGCAATTTGGAAACAGGCAGCACGAGGATCCGCCTTCATCTTCTCGTAAGTTAGGAACAGAATGTTAGGTTCGTTACGACGTTCGTACCAGGACAGAAGATGATCAAAATAGTCGTTCCAGTCCACCTCGGCTTTGATGAAGAGTTCGAAATAGTCGTCAAATGATCCATCCGTGAAAAGATATATTGGAAAAAAACGCGTGTGGTGATAGAAGGATACCACGCAGTCTGCTGGATGTCTTGCAACGTAGATATATTTTGCTTCTGGAGAAAAGTTTATGCGGTCGAATGGAAGGTGAGTTTTTATGCATCTTGGTTTTTCCAGAGCGGACAGTTCTTCCATTGTTGTCATTTCCAGAAATGGTAAAGAATCAAAGTACTCCTCTGCGGTCAAGAATGGCGTACCTTTCCTTAATATAAGAGTCACGATTTGCTGAGTCCAGGTCGTTCCACATTTTGGGTAGGTCGCAACAACGACATCCTCTGGTCCAGGTTTGAAAGCCATAGCTTCTCGCAATATTTCTGGAAGGAAACTAGGTGGTGTGAGCATTCCGTCGATTTCCCCATAAAAAGGCTTCTTACCCATTTTGGAAGTAGACATCTGAAAATAAGACAAAAGAAACATTAAAACTCCTTTATAATGAAAAAAAAAGGTAATGAATATTGAATTGTTAAATATCAATTTTTGTTAGGAGAACAACATTACATTTGAAAGATTCAAATTTGAAACATAACAGTGATATTTTTGAAAAGTATATTTTAACTGAATAATTTTTTTTTAAAGGATTATATTTAAGCGAGGAAAAAGTTGTAATTACATAGATAGCAATTTTTGTTAAATGATTTTGTTATTACTTTTTCAACCCTTCAGTTATTGTTTGCAGACTTTTGTATTTACTCAGCTGGAACTGCTGTAAACATACAGTAGAGCTTCGATCATCCGGGGCTCTATTAGCCGAGGTATCGGTTAACAGAGCCAGTACCAGAAATTCGAACTGTGTTTTTCAATTTTTTATAGAAGAAAAGAAGTTATTTATTTTCAGAAAAGAGTTGGCATTGGAGCTGAGTTTTCCTGATGCGAAGGCACATAAAATTTCGTTAGGGTCCGTCCACAAATGATGTCACGCTTGGAGGGGGGGAGGGGTTCGTGTAATTGTGACAGTTTGTGACAAGGGAGGGAGGGGGTAACAAGAAGTGTGACATCACACATTTTGGTTAAAATAAAAACATTTAAAATCAGCAGATAAATTTTTGAAGATTTTGAAATTACCAGAATTTGAGGGTAGTTTTTTAATCGGGGCAAAAACAACTTTCTTGTGATTTTTTTTCACTTATATTCCTTTCTTTTCGAAAAAGGCATTCAAGGTAGGTTCTGAGAATATGGTAGCAGCAGAAATTCTTCACCATTAGAAGAAAACCTCCCCCCTTCTCACAAATGCCATTGAAACACATAGTTAAATTTAAAAAATAAAATTTGAGGTATGATCTATAACTTAGTGCTTTGTTTCTGAACTGCAAGTATAAGGTTATGTAATATAGTGTGGCATGTGACAAGGGGGAGGGAGGGGGTATGGTGAAGTGTGGCACTTTGTGACAAAGGGGGTCAAAAATATTGAAAAAAAGGGTGACATCATTTATGGACAGCCCCTCATTGGGAGGTGAGCTTTTATAACTCAAGAAGTCATTTAGAGAAAAAATAAAAACACTGTTCCATTCTTAAACAATTCAATAGAGATAGGACTAAATTTCTTGCATATTCATAAAAAAAATACACCTTAAATGTGTCAGAAAGTTGAGCGTTGTTGAGCTGGGGAAAATATTCGTTTGAGAACATTCTTAAAGAATCATTGGGAAAACGCAAAGGAAACAGCGAAAATCAGAAACATTCGCGAATCATCTTATCAAAACTGTTTCAAAAATGCATATGCGAAGTTTGATACCAAATAAAAAAGTTTTTTATAACCCTTCACTGCATACTGTACCAAATTTGATACATAATTTATTTTTCATGTTAATAATGAATAGAAAATTTTTTGTCTACTCGTACGCGCTGTATCAGATTAGAAACATCATAAGAGACCGGGTAATAATCATTCGTTCCATTTTCCATGGACACCACAGGTCCTATTGATAAGTCTGTGGTAGTCAGTCATTCCTGATACACAATTCCTGATTCACCTATTGACATATTTACGCAGTTTTTAGCATTTAAAAGGAGTCTTGCATTTTTGATGGTTTCATCAATTGCTTTTACAGGTATTTACCATTTGATATTACTTTAAAAATATTTTTTTCATTGTTTTATAAAAAAGAAATAGTGATTTGATACGTTCTTTATATTCAATTTAATAATATAACAATTCTATTTTGATTTTTTTGTGCTTTTTTCTGTGTTATATGCAAACTTCCCATGCCCAAAACATTTTTTATTTTGAAATTTAAAAAATCGTGCATTGAAGGGATAATGTTAATACGAGATAGTACTCTCGCGGATTTATTTTTATAATTCAGGTAAAAAATTTTAAAAGACCTTGTCGAAAGAAACGAAGTCATAGTTTAAAATTCAGTATCTATTAATAAAGTTTTCGATTATCCGAGGTGATTATGGCCGCAGTAAGCTCGGATAATCGAGATTCTACTGAATCTACCCTTCTAACTGATGTAACTCGGAAATTATTGGAACAAGCTTCAAGATAATTAATGCACGCAGGCACACACAAACCAAGTGATTGATAGCTTATGGTAGCGGTTCCCAAGGTCCTGCTGCTTCAAACTTGCTGCAAGTTTGCAGAGCAAGACAGCTGCAACTTTGTTGCAAACGAAAATTGCTATATGGGCAGTACCAGACAAAAATTTTGCAGCACTGCTCGTTTCTAACTGACAAGCTGCCACTGAGTACAGTTCCGTTCAGTGGCGAATCCAGGATTTGGGTCTGGGGGAGCTGAGGTAAAAAAAATTGTATCGTCGCGGCGAATGTCAAACCTCAAGACTTACATAAACCAAAACACTTTAACTTTACAGACTTGACTCACCTGACAATAAGAATCATAAAGAACACTACAATGCTTTCGATAATTTAATGAAAATTACAATGAAATAACTAGCCGAAAAATGTGTTCGACCGCGTCAACGCTACAAGTACAAGTGAAATGACTAGAAGAGTAGGAAAATTTTCGAGCCTGTCAAGCCATAAAGCAATGTTGACACTTTATTACTATTTTTTTAAAAGAGAAATTAAGAACAAAAAGTTGTAATGATTTTAAATAAAATCAAGAATTCCGACTTAACTCTGAGAGGGGGGCTGTAGTCCCATAGACCTCCGTGGATTCACCACTGGGCCCACTTCTGAGCCCCGGATAGCGTATTAGTGGGCCGCGGATCTGTAATCAAGAGTCGAAGTCAGGGGAGCTTCAAGAGTCATCACTCGTGTTTTGCTTTATAAACAATATATTTTTAATCCTTTTACAGTAAGCATTATTAATCTATAATAGAATTACGCAGAGAAATCGGTGTCGATCATGTGCTTTGGCTAAGTGCCAAAGAGATAAAGAGATTCCGACGGTCTGTCTACAAATTAGCACACACACGGGATACTGTTTGGATTCTGTGATGATTTAATATCAAATAGGAGTTATACCAGAATTAATTCATTTTCCAAGTATAATCTTTTAGCATTTTTTTTTTGTTTATTTTGTGTTTGCTTTTTTACTCTGAGTGTTGGGTAACACTGAAACTTTTTGTTAAATTATAGGATCTTCAAAGCAGTTTCCTTTCTTTTTTATTTTATGTTGATTCATCGATGCGGATCTCCGTTAATATCAAATAGAAGTTATACTAGAATTAATTAATTTTTCCACTTCTCGCAGATGTTTTTGTTGAATTATAAAGTATCGGTTGTTTACTTTCTCTTTTTATTGAATTCATCCATGCGGAGCTCCGTAATATTCTGTTACCAGTTGGAAGTTAGTGTCAATTATTCATCAATTCTGTTTTTCATGCTTTTTTATTTCTTAAGCACTAATTGAATATTTATATATTTTGAATTTAATATTTTTTTCTTTTACCATTCTTATACCGAAAGGCTCCCTTTACTTAAAGATTTGTATTCATCAATTCAGCATTTTTTAAAAATTTCATTTTTTTTTGTTAGTCGATTTTACATTATTTTTACTAGGACAAAACGAAAGTAATTGTTAAAAATAAAGTTATTAACAAAAGGAAAGTTAGTGTCAATTATTCATCAGTTCGGTTTTTCATGCTTTTTTTTATTTCTTAAGCCAGGGATGGGCAAACTTTTTCGGTCGCGGGCAAAAAATCGAAAAAAAAGAGTTTGGCGGGCCAAGATAAATTTTTCTAAAATTTTAAAAACAATATACAAGCATTACAATTTAAATATGTTAATGAGATGAATGAAATTGCGATTTCATTTTTAAAAGTTCCTTATATTGAGGTTCGAAGTGAGATGTATTGATTCTAAGGAACGAGGCTAAATGCTCATCTGTCAGTCTACTTCTGAAATAATTCTTTCTAATGTTCATAGTTGAAAACACTTGTTCACATATATAAGATGAAGCAAACATAGCACTGATTTTCTGGGTGTGAGATATTAAATTTGGGAAACTTACTTTCGATAATGATTTGCAAAACTCTAACTTTGGCATATTTAGAAATGACTGCTTGAGATGATTGTTAGATTGCAACTCAATTAATTCAAGTTGCAAATCTGACCTCACTGCTTCACAATTTACGTTGAAAGGCATGGTAAAAATATCCAATTATTTTTGATTGGCACTGAAATCTTGAAATCTGCGTTCGAACTCAAAATGCAGCTCAATGGCGCGAGCGAAAGGCAGACGCACTGGCGCCAACACTGTCTGTGCTTGCTATTTCCGTCGATTTATGTTTTGTAGAACAAAAATAGAGAAAGTAAAAAGATCATCAGTCCTTTGAAAAAAAGGAAGAAAAAAAATAATATTTAAACAAAGTAGAAAAGGAGATGGATATATAATATATAAATCATATTTTATTTTTTAATTTCCGTCGGACCGGCAAATTAAAATTCTATCCGCGGGCCGGATAAAACCTTCCGGCGGGCCAGAGTTGGCCACGGGCCGTAGTTTGCCCATGTCTGTCTTAAGCACTCTGCCAATGTGCATGAGATTTTCCTACAACTTTCGTTAGTAAATTTGTGACAATCAGACCTGAGATATTGACAAATACTGCATACGATTATAATATACAAATGTATTATATGTGTTTCTATTTTTTTATTTGTATATTTAATTAGTGGCCTCAAAATATTTTTCACTCAACAGGTGCTCCGCACAACCAAAAGGTTGGGAACCGCTGGCTTACGGTAATTAGCGACAGTTCTCTATTTGGAAGCGAAAAAAGTAGTTCTACGACTACTTGGCGTTAATAATTCATATTTTGTGAGTCTGTTCATGCTTCGAATAAGTGACGATTCCCATTCAGAAAACCTGACATTCGTCCTGAGACGCAGGATGCATCCATTAGTCTTCATTGTCTCGTCCGGAGGATATAAGAACGCGAGTGCGCTGCACCGTCACTAAATTCAGACCTCTTAGGTTTCAAGAAAGGAAAGAAGCTAAAGTAGAACAGTGTCAGCTGGGAAATTCATCCCCGCATTATTTTACGCTCTTCTATTTACAGTACAACCCCGGTTAACCGAACTAAAGGGAGGGGAGCCGTTTCGGATAACGATTTTTTGGTTAATCCATGAACATTTATTACTATTCTGTATCTAATTACATCGCAGAGACTCAGGAGCCAAGGCTACATATACTGTTGGATCTAAAGCGGACGAAGGCACTGGTAGCGCATATTGTATTCTCGAAAACTATAGAATAATAGCCGCATGGTAAGGTAAACTTGATCACAGCAATTCGGTTTTCCAAGCTGAGATCCTTGCAATTAAAATGGCAATTGAAGCAGCTTCTTCCCATCATAGACCAATCAAATTTGGACAGACAGTTTGTGAAGTTTGATGGCCATACTTAATCCTAAATCCCACCATAGTATGGCCCGAGAGATTCAAACCCTTTTGCTCTCTCATAAATACATTCACCTGAGATAGCTAAAAGCCCACGTCGGTTATTTGGGAAATGAATGCGCAGACCAATTAGCCATAAGAAGCCATCACAAAAGGCGACCCTTTCTTTCTCCCTAAGCCACTTTCTTACCTGAAATCTGAGATAACGTCAGCTGCTTTAAGCACCTGGCAAGATAACTGGGATAACGGAGAAACGGCCGCAGTACACACGATATAGTGCCTAGGGTCTCAAACAAGCCAGTAGGATCGAATAGAGAAGAGCTAATGTTCGTTACAGGACACAGGTCCTTCCCTTCATACCTTCAATCTTCGAACACATGACAACTGTTCGTGCGGAGAAAAAGGAGATCCAATGCACTATGCCACAAAATGTCGGTTTACCTTCTGTTGGCATTTCCAAACTCCTACAGTGCCACTCAAATTACAGTGTTTGAAAAACATTCTCACGAATAACTTGCCAAGAACCCGACTTCGACTCCTAATGCGCTTCATATGTGATGAGAACAATCTCATTGTAGAGGATAAACATTGAGCACGCATCCACCCAGACTGACACACACTTCCGGCAACTTAAGAATCTTTTTTTCTTTTCTCTTACGTATTTTTCTTTTTTTCCATATTGTTTCGTTTTCCACGTTGTTCTTATGTTTGTTTCTTGTCCAGTGTATGTTTCTTCTTCATTTTTATTTGTTTTTGTCCCTGTTATATATTTTGGTCCTTTCTAAAAAAATAAAATTCACCTCCATCCATCGAAACCGGAAAAGAGCCAAATGGCTCTATACACGGGGACTATACAGTAAAACCTATCTATAACGATGTTGTAGGGACCTAGAAAAAATATTGTTATTGACAGGTTATCGTTATAGACAGGTTGAACATTTTCGCATTCAATAGTTACGTACGTGTGCCTTTAATAATATAATTAATTTCATTGAGCTTATTGATTCATCTTACAATACCTCGTTGATATAAACTTGCACTTTATAAACTTTAAATTATTTAAACACTTTTTTAAGAACTTCAAAGAGAGAATTTCAATAAAAAAATGTAATAACAATAAAAGTATGCATAAAAGGGAAATGTAAGCATAATTTTTTTCATAATTAATATTATTGATAATAATCTGTTAATTTGGTTTGCTTACTTGTTGAAGCAAATGATACTTGCATGCACATATGTTTGAGCCCATCTAAGTAGTTCAGAAATTTTAATTGCGAAAGAAGAAGTGTGATTGCACGTGAAAATAGAGGCTACTAACATCTGTGAACGTTCCAATCGCTAACCCATCCTCCCCCGGTCCCCCTGTTATAACAGGCTTTGGTTTCTAGCCCTTTCCCCTGATCTCTCCACATGTGGATCATGTGGCGTCTTTTTTCAAAGGGGGGGGGATCGGTATTGCATTGTACCAGTTTTCTAAGATCCGCTGCAGCTGTGTGGGACAAATCGCTAAAGGGAAAACACCGGAAAAGCGTCTTGAAAGGCAGTGATAACAGTTAGACACTGCACATACACCTCCCTCAGAGCAAGAGTATTGCTAATGACTTGTCTGGCACTTTTGCTTAGCACCTTCCCCTCAAATCGCAGATACGTCGAACGTTAGCAACGCTCTTGGTCTGAGGTAGGTACATGTACAATGCCCAACTGATACCATCAGTGCAATTCCAGCTGCTAATCGATTTCTTCTGCATTTTGCTGCTAATGATTTGTCCCACACAAATTGGACGTGTTAAGGGGTAAGGTAAGGGGTAGAGGTAGAGGTAAAATTATCATTATAGGCAATGCATCTAAAAAGTGATTATCGTTGTAAGGAAGTTCAGAATACATTGAGTAGATAGGAATTCCGCCGGTACCAAAGAAAATATCGTTATAGACAGTATTGTTATACACAGGTTTCACTGCATATTGTAGCTATTATCGTATAATTAAAGTATAACGCGCACATTTAAGACATTTAACATTTAGTAGACATTTAAAGCAAAAAAATTAAATAATTCCATCATGGATTTAGAATTAGGTTTATGTATTAATTCTAAAATTTAGAATTACACAAATATCCAAATGAATGAAGCTGGAAAGAAGTTATACACATTACAGAAGCAACCATCAAGATGAATAAACTTAGTGAAATAATAAGTTAAATTTTTGAAAGTAAAATTTACTATAATTCTTATCACATAACTAAAGAGTAAAATTATAAAAGTGTATTTATCACCTGGTGGCACGAAGGATAATTATATCCGCCACAAAAGTAATTCAATACACAGGGTGTCCACTCCAATCGGGGCCTAATAGCTAATTTCTAAACCGTTATAGATAGGTTTACACTTCCAATTAGAAAATTGTTTTAAACGACGTAAAGCATTTTATTTTATGCTTCTTGAGTTCATAAATGTAGTGCTGAAAAAATTACAATGTCTAAATTTTATATAATCTTCCGACCCTATAAGTCGTATGTAATAAAATATTCTTGATACACTAACATTTTAAACAAAAACAGTTCCACTCCTCAGCAATTAAAATTGATAGAATTATAAAGCTTTGAATATTCTTACAAAAATCGTGTGATGGGTGTACAAGTACATGAATGCAATCCAACCAGCAGGATAGTAAAAAAATAAATGTCTCTTTATTTTACGAATATTCCAGTGAAACAAAACGTAGCTCGGGTAACAAAACTCAGCAGCACTTTTATAAATTAATAACATAGATCACCAACAAATCTTAGTCACAGCACTTTCAATAGCGCTTAATTTCTTATCAATTCACCAACTTGCTCTCTGACCAAACTTCAATTGACTTCCTCTTGGTTTGAGAGCTAGCTTTTTATACATTTTCCAATAGGAAGTGACGTCACATAGTAATCTCTCGAAGGTTCTGCATATTTCCCCTTCTAGTACAGATAAGACCACAATTTCATGAATTTTCTAGAAGATTCGTTTTGTCGCCAAAAAGCCAGATCGGAGTTAATTGGCTTGACTCCCAGTAAAATCTCTGTAAAACTCTCTTTCTTGTCCTAAGATTAGCATGTCAGGGAAACAATTTTACAACTTCGTAACAATATCATTGTTTTAGACGATTTTAGACCATTTCAACGGACCACCACGAGGAAGATTCTCCAGTTAATGGGCAGCGCTTGTTCGACGCGGCCGCAGATCGGTTTAAAATTATGAAATTCTGAATGATCTTGAAATCTGACAAATATTACATTTAGAAAATTTCGATAGATTTAGAAATTCCGAGGAAGAGCTCTCCTTTTTACATACCATTAAAAAAGCAGACACTGCGTTTTCATTAAGTTTATGAAACAAAAAATCTCTATTGTAGCTCAGTTTTATCTATAATTAGAATATCATCATATGCAGTTCAATTTTATTAAAAGAAGCTCTCATTAGTTATATTTACGACCCGTTTTCATGCAACACGAGGGCTATGTCGGGATGGCCCCCTTAATTTTGGCCCGTGGTCAGAAAGTGAGGACGGCGTCTGAGCTGGCAGGAATGCCTCTCCAAAATTCGCAATTTAAAATAATAGTTGTTTTTGTGGAACGTTACAGAAAAATACCAAATACTGCATTTTTATAAAATAAACCGTTGCATTATTAACAGTCTGTCATGCAATGTTTTGGTGTCAATTCAATTTCATATAAAAGTTACAATCACTTAGGAACTATCTTCAATAGTAAACCGGAATTTCATAAAATGATAGTAAGTTCTCGGTTGCACGAGTCGAGTCTTTGCTATTAATAAAAGCGAATGTGTGCGCTTTGGCGCTCTACAGGTCAGGCCGTTGGACCTAGAGCTACCAAATTTGGCACAGACCTATTTTGGAGATTGGGAATGAGCACCTCGGAGCGACTTTCTGAAATTTAAATAGAATTTAGATCAATTAAATATTAAGCAAAACTTTGACGTTTTTCTTCGAAACTTTCCGGTAATTTTATTACACAAAAATGATTTTTGCATCATCTCAAAATTCAAAAAAACTATCTTTTCAGTGGTATCAATTTAGTTGGCGTGCAATTTATTTTCTTCAATTTTGATATTTTGCATGATTTTCAACAATACTTTCCATTGCTGCAATAAAAATTAAATTGTTTTCATTGTTTCTACAAATACTTAATCGCTTGATTTTCTTTCTTCGCGTGATGTGCTAAAGAAGAAAGTTTCTGTTTATTATCTGCTCAGTTTACATGGGAAATAAGATAGCGAAGTTACAGTACCCTGAAAGGCAACTTGCAGTTAGAAGATAGATGTTCCGGATAGTTATATTTTTAAAGCTGGGCATTCACGAGAAGGCTACCTATGTCATTTGTCCTAAGACTATCTAAATTAGATAAAGCATTCACGGATGTTCCAAAGTTTGTTTTGAGACAAGGCTCAAAGTCGCAGAATTCTACCCACCCAGACTCCTCTTTGCCCACGTTGGGGATTTCGAATTTCATTTCTAGCATCGACGCGAGGTCCCAATGTAGGCAGATCCTTTGTTTTACCGCTACCCTCGCATCGAGGTCTCTAACTGGAATCGGCGGATGGAGTTTTGGATTTTAAATTATTTTGAATTCCACCATTTCGAATCATTTATTCCAAATTTGACAGGTTTTCGACCTTGACGATAGGTTTTTTCCTTCCCGTGTCCCAAAAATTCCATTTTGGAAGAGTGGTGAATGGCCTGATTAATGGCCCTTTGACGTCATGGGACTAGACTCCATTAAGAAAATGCATGTACACAATAAACAGAAGAGGTGTAAGGCTAATAAAAAAATACGGCTTTAATGTCTTACACAATTTGATGCTTAAAAATACTTTGTCAAGGAAATCATGAAAATTAAGTTTTGCATAAGAGATTCGATTAAAATTAAACGCAACCAGCTAGTCGACAAAGGCTGCTAGCAATTTATAGCATCATCCTGATTGAAAGGTAAACGAAGTAAGTTATTTGTTGAAAACAAGAGCAGGATAAAAAATTTTATACATACCGTGTTTTCCCTTCTAGAAGTCGCCATTTCAAAATATTTATTCTAATATCTTTTTCGCGTTTAAAATATTACGAGTGACAATTCTTCTTTACAAGGCTCTAGTGCGGGAATGAATTTTTGAAGCGGAATGTCTGATTTTTAAACATTATGAATTCTTTCGTCATGAGCTTTATGTCCAAAAAACGCTGATGTGTTAAAATAAATTGATAATCAAATGGTGAGTACCACGATTCATCTATATCATTAGAGAATATTACTGTTTTTTTTATTTCTAAGTAATTTGAATTGAGTAAATATATATATATTATTAAGAATTGAGCTCTTGCATTAGTAACAACAGTGCGTTACGAATGGATTATTTTGAGAAGAGGTTTTCTGAAATTTTCTTTTACGAAACTTTAAAAAACTTTGCGATTGGAAAACATCATTAATGGGTTAAAATTGAAGAACAATTTTTTATATTTCGATACCAGATAGCTATTGAATAGCTATAAACAGCTTTTTTTGAGGATACTGTCATATTGAAGACTAACTAACCCCATTTTTCTTCTAACTATTTCAAATAATGCTGATTCGGAAAAATAAAGTGACAACCAAAATACGGAAATTCATCCATATAAATTGAAAAAAAAATAAAGCTTTTATTTACGAAATATTGTAAATTGAGAAACAACATTAATGGATTAAAGTGAGAGCAATAGTATTTACATTTAGATACAAACAGCTATTGAAAGTTACTTATGTATGCTGACCCAGCACTTTAAATGTTAAGTATAAAGAAAAATCAGCGGGGACCCCTAGGCTTTCTAGCATCACAAGAAGCCATCATCACACCCTGCCGTACTATCCAGGTAATATTTGAACTACTGGCCGCCACGATTACAACTGGCGCTGTGACCCC
>BGPR01034761.1:0-16309 GCA_013235015.1 Araneus ventricosus
AGAATTAAATTTAATTTTGAAAATTTGGCCACGGGATGCTCTATAATCGGTACTATAGTATATAAAAGTTTCAAATTTCTGTTAATCATAGGTATTCAATTTTCTGTTTATTATAATAAAGATAATATCTTGCGTGCTAAATAACGGTATATGTATACGCTATTTCTTCTAACATTTAGTCTAAACGTAAACTTTATTTTGGTGAATTATTAACTCGTGCTCTTACCAAGCATATAGTACAAGTTTCGGTAAAAAAAAGGCTTGTATTAGTTAATTTTAAAACATTATTCAGGGATAAGAAGGCATTAATCCTTCATATGTGTATTAATATTACAGGCGGTTTTATAGAATACAGATTATTATGCGACTATCCATATAATAAGTATTTATGTGCATACAAAACGGATTTAATCCAGTTAAACACTGTTTATATTTGGTGATCGTTTCTCACTTTTTCACCTTACGGAGCAATTAAATCAAGAAGCAATATGAAAACTTGAGTTAGTGATATATCAGGGTCATAAAAAATAATTATATATATATATATATAATTAGTTTTTTACCAATTTTTGATGTCTTTTAACATATTTTAATTAATTTTTAATATATGTATATTAAAAATTTGAATATAAGGAATATATATATATATAATGGCATTGTTTTTAACTTTAAAATTCTAGTAAATTAATTTAAATTATGAATAATATGCTGACGAGTAAATAAAGTGAAGCTCGCTTGATATAAAAAACTACTAATATAAAATACAGCCAATAGCTAAAATACAAATATTAATAAACGGCAAAATTAAATCACAAAGATCTTAAAAAATCATCAACTTTTATGCAGCTTCAATACTGGGTACCACTTTATTAGATATTCAAAACATGAAAAATAGGTATATGCCCAACCGGTGCGTGGTATTTTTATTTATTTGGTATTGCTGACACGAGCAATGTGTAAGAAAAATAGATCCCAACTGCCCATCTGAAGACCCTGAAGTGTTACTTATCACAACAGGTGGGCTCTCCGAAGGCAGTAAGGGCTAGTTTGAAGAGGATCCTGCTGAATAGAACGGATTCTTGTGGTTGGGGTCCCTTCAGGAGGGGTTGCTGGATTACCCATGATCAGAGGGGGGAAGAGACTGACTCTGGCTGCGCTTTTGGGAACAGTTTCACCTGGAGGAGGCGCACTTTTTTAAAACAGATAAGGGCCTGAACAATCGCTTTTCTGAATCAGTTTACAAGGGAGCATCTGAACCACTAGAGAGGGTTAATTAACTACCAACTGTGAATTTAGCTCTTTCAAATTTGTTCCACAAAAAAAGTCACAAAAAAGTTTCCTCCCAGACTTTAGAATTAATTATTCTAGATACATTCCTATGTCTGTAATTTCTCTGGTAGTAAATGAAAACAAGCTACCGTGTGGTAGATTTCAATGTGGGGACCAAGAGAGGCACTTCGGGAACACAGTCTGATGACACAGCTCACTGCATAGTAGATTCACTTTGAAGTAGGATTGTTCCAAGGTTTCGCCGGTTTCTCCTGTCTTGCTATAGGGCTGCCTGCAGGTGCCTGGCATGAGTCAACAGGTTCAGGACTTCCAGGTTAGCAAGTTTCCAGGGTTCTGTGCGGGTGCTTCCAGATTCACTGCCAGTCCGATGCTTCCTAGGCGTTCCTTTTGCTATGTGTTTCAGGGTTCACTGCCGAAACTGATGCTCCAGGCGTTTCTTTTGGGCGATGTGCTTCCAGGTTCACTGCCGGAGTCCTGATGCTTCAGCGTTTCTTTTTAAGCGATGTGCTTCACCGGATTATTTTAAAGTCCGATGTTTAAAAGCTTGTGACTGGAAAATTTTCCGAGCTTCCACAGTCGTAATTAGTAACTGTAAGGCTTGAGATATCGGTAGGGAGAGGGTAGCGATCCCCAACAAGTTAAAAGCATCAGTTTAATATTGTTGTAATAAAAAAAATGGCCTAAGTGTGACCAATAATTAAAGCTTAGGGTTGACCTAAGTACTTTTATTCACTACAGCACATTAAGAGACACTTCTCGCAGAGAGAAGTCTGATTAAATAGGACTATTTTACAAAGGAACAAACAAATCATAGTAGTTCTAAAACGTCAAAGTTCCATATAATTTGTCCAGAAGACTAGCAATCATCGGATGGATAACTTCCAATGATCAACGTGATACCAAAACCACGAGACTAACAAGAGTGCTCGCAAGTTCAAGGAGCTGAGAAAGCCCTGGGAAGCCGGATTTCAAGTTGTACGACCAAAGTCCGACTACAGTCGGGACTTTCAATCCGCTGATCAAACCGCTTACGGTACTCCGGAGCCCGAAACTAGTTCGCTGAGACTCCCCAAAAAATCTTAAATTCCAATCTCTTTTCTCTCCGTTCCTCAGTTTTTGGCTCACTGGGGTGGATGAAGTGTATGAAGCCCCCCCTCTACCTTCACTGATAAGTGTACCTGCTGACCAACAACTCACCTTCCTGAATGGCCCCAATTCTCATGGCTCTGGGAAGCTCCTTGAGTTTCACGCCACCGGCCTATTCAGGAATCACCAAAGAATACCGCTAATGTCCGCGCTGACCGTGCACTTTTTTCGACATTGTGCTTTGTGGTCCTTCTTGCTTGGCCCGCCTCGCTAGCGATGTCCAGGTGCAACCTTCCTGCTGCTATCAGCCAGTATCAAAAGGACCGGCACTTTTTTTCTCATGGGAATTAAGCTCGCGGGAAGGAAACATTACAGCAGTTTGAAAAACATTGAAATAAGGTAATTTGCTTATACTAACATGTTGATTTGTCTTTACCAGCACGAATCTATAAATTCAGGCTTTTAAACATTAAAATCATGGTAGAGAAAAACTTCGCATAAAAATATTCAAAACATTCTTATCTAAAATATAACTTTATTAATAGAGTGGTAAGATATATATAAAACGTGTTAATATTTATTTCTATCCAAGAAATCTAATGTATGAAACGCGGCATTCTATAGAATACCTAGGCATTTTATAGAAGGCCTGGCGGTTTTAGGCAAAGTATGAAATGTGTGAATTATTATACTCTTTCCCTAGGCATTTTATATAATACCAAGGCATTCTATAGACTAACAAATGCTATTTAGAAAAAGTATGAATAAAAGTTCATGATAAGGCTATTATTTAAAAGACGCTGATTCCTCAAAAAAACAAATGTTATTTCGAAAAGTAATGAAATAGAGCCAATAAAGAACTTTTATATAAAATACGTAAAAAAAATTAAAGGTGTGCAAAACAAAATTTATGCCTTTCTTATTAAAGAAAACAAAATAAAATATGAACCTACTTGCTACACTAAGCAAGGAAATAATTTTATTTTGAGTTGCACATAATTTTATTTCGTTTAAAATAGAATCGGAGATGTATTTCATACTTTGCCGGTTTCTCTAGGAAATGTGTGAAATATTAATCGTTTTATGCATTGCCGGACAGTTTGTGGCATTCTATAAAATGCCTAAGTTTTCCATAGATTTCCGGATTTCAAACTTTACCGGTAACATATAAATTATTTCCAGAAAATGATTTGAAATGTGAAAGATTCTTTGGTCAATACGCGCCCTAGGAAATAACCTTGGTTGCCCTATAGGGAATACAGCCCTGTAAAGAGTTAAGGTATCCTAAAATCTTCATTTTGGCGAAAGATTTCGAAATTTGTTTCATTTGTTCACTTAATGGGCCCTACATTTAGGTATCCAAAAATTCTTTATTTTCTTGTTTTTGCGATAATTAGAAACAAAGTTGTAGTATAAATAATAAACCAGAAATGACATTTTTGATACCGGATGTGAACATTTAAAGGGCCGTAAAAATACAAACAGTTAGTTTGAAAAACTATTTTCTAATTGTCAAGTAATATATTGCTTAAAAATATAAAGTTTAAGTTTCTTTACTTATTTTTTATTGTTCTATTTCTATTTGGTATCTATTTTTTTAAATTAGGTTAGAGAGAGATCATAAGACATTAAATGGCTGTATACCTGTTATTTTCATTCAAACTGTGAAAATTTTATCTGATGAGAGATGAGTTATTGTGTCTTAATGAACACGGACAGATAGACTTCCCGTAGACGGAATTTGTCCAAAATTTGATAGACACCTACTAATTATGTGTAAATATCACATACCAAATTTCATTCCTCCAGCTTTATAGTATTTGAGTTATCGTGTTCACCCATAAACAAACACACAGACGGACATAATTCAAAAATTTAATAAAACGTGATGATTCATCAAAATCCTAGTTCAAATTTTTGACGATTACAATATTTTTTTTTGTATCCTTCGTATACGAGAAAGTAAAACTAATAGAATTGCGCTAACTCTGCACTTGTTTTGAAAATTAAATAAAATTCAATAAAACCTGTCTATAACGATATGTTAGGGACCAATAAAATGTAATGTTATTGACAGTTTATCGTTATATACAGTTTGAGGATTTGCGCATACAGTGTTTACAAGGGTGTGCATGTATTAAGAAACTAACATATTTTTTGTGCTTATTGATTCATCTTACCAAAATTAACTGATATAAAACAATATTTTATAAATATAAAAATATGCAATTTTATATACCGATATAAAAGATTTTATTGAAATGTCTTTAAGAATTTCAGAATGAAAATTTACGTTCAAGATTTTGTCAGCACCATCATTTAAGGCACCTTTAAATCGATATCATTTGCGATAATTTTTCAACAGCATCTCCAATGTCTTTTCTTTTTTAAAAAATGTAGCTAACGTCGACTGAAAAATATATTTTTTACTAGCATCTACATGCTTTAGATCTTTACTGATTTCCGAAATTAATTGTAGCTTTTCTTCAAATGCGTATGTTTTCCTCTATGCCAGCCTAGATTCATACTGTTAACACATTTAAGCGAATTCAAGGAGCAAGTGGTCAGTCTGAGGTACTAAATGTAAATGAACAGGTCAGTGCGTGCAAGGGGTCAGAGGCAACAAACATCTGTCCACATTTCAATCATTGCCCCCGGATCCTCCTCCTACAAAGGTCTGCTGGTTCTTGCGGGAATCTGCTTTACCAGCTTTCTAAAGAGGTAAAATTATCGTTATAGACAGGAGACTCTTAAAAATGATTATCGTTGCAGGCAAGTTTAAAATAAGTAAAAAAGGTGTTCCATCAAGAACAAAGGAATAAACCGTTACTTAACAAGCGACAACACCTATCTGAAATTTTGAAATTTCAAAGAGGAAGATAATACTTAATTTCTCGCAACGAATAGCGAACATTTCTGAATTTGTTTTTACATCTAATATGAACATGAGACCACATGGTACTACCAGATGTGAAAAAAATTCAAAAATATTCGTTATTGGATGGGAAAAATTAAGCATTTTCTTGATCTAAAATAGAGATAGGTGTTGTCGCTTGTTAAGCGACTATAAACAGGTTTCACTGCATATCTCTTTAGAAGTTGTCAGAGAAAATCCCCCGAGAGAAAGGCGCCTGCAAAAAAGCACCCAATAAAATTTTACGAAAACGATAACAATCACATCAAAATTATCAACTACAATTTTTACTTTCGCGTATACTAAGTATACAAAGAGAGAAAATTGTAATCGTCAAAAAATTAGAACTCACTCGAGATTTTGATGAATCTCTACAGTTTAGACCAGTCTGAGTTCGAAATCCACAATTTTGGAAATATGTCTGTCTATGTGTGATCACGATAACTAAAACCCGGTTCGAACTAGGCATATGAATCTGTAGAATTTACACAATATTTGAGGATTTCTATCAAATTTTGGAGGAAAACCCGTAAACGGGAAGTCTGCCTGCCCGTGTGCATGTGAACACGATAATTCTAGAGCTTAAAGAGCTAGAGAAAGACATTTTTTGCACAGTTTTATCATCAGAATTGTAGATCCGTTTCAACTTTTGTTCATTAAAAATTTCACCGTCGCGTCGGTCAGTCTGCACATTCGCATGCTTGTGAACACAACAACTCAAAAATGAAATGACTTAGAGAAATGTAATTTGGTGTGTGATCTTGTAACTGTAATATCATATCTGTATTAAGTTTTGCTTTCAAACGGTCGAAAAAAGCCGTTAAAAATTCAAATTCAGTTTTTCTTCATACTATGACGCACAAAACGCGCGATATTGTGTTTTAAGGATCGTAGCACACTAGCTTATATTTCGTCACCAAGGGCGAGCAAAACCGCTTCTCGGGCGTTTGAACCGGTTTTATTAGCCCTCAAAGCGAAGATGGGAGCTTTCGAACAGAACTAAAAATATCAATGCAAGTTCATGGGCGTGAATAACTGAACCAATCAGGTTCGACTCGCCAGTGACGTCACTGAAAATTTAGGCGCGATTTTCGGGCAACACATAAGCCATTTCATACCGTGTTCACGCCATCACCATGGATGCTAGAAAATATATTTGGTACAGTGAAATAAGGTAGATGCTCCAGTTTTTGCCACATTAAGAGAAAATTAGAATTTGAATTTTCACAGTGGATGACTAGCTCAAGTTTTTTAAGTCGTACTGACACTATTCTTTAGTAACTTTTATTGCCTGTTAATTAATAAAATTCTTTCTCTGGAAAAATATTATATCTTGAGTTATGAATTTTTAAATAATATATCTTAATCTGTACAAGTTTTGGCCACATAATTATATAACAGGCATTTTACTTAATATTAAGCAAAAATAAAGCATTTTCATTCAGTATGCATTTTATTACATTTTCCTTCTTTATTACATTTCTCTACATTTCTGCTACATTTTCACAAAACAAAACAAAAAAAAACAGTTTCAGTGACACAGAAATCTTTTGGTGTGTAATTTGCGAAGTTTAATATTCATTAATCTTGCATTATAAGTATGCATTGAAGCCATGAATAAACAAATATGATGCATTATATGTTTTATGCTATTCAAAAATGTACTATATTTTCACATTTTTTTCGATTTATTTTATTTACCTTACAATGGTCCACTTCGTCACTTGTTACTTAAAAATAAATATTAAAAAAAGTATAGATAATTAATAAATTTAGAGTGTAACATAAATCTTAATATGTAGAGAATATGTATGCATTTTTTTCAAGCCAAAAAAAAAAAACAGTTCTTTGAAAATAAACATTCAAAATTTACAAAAGTGGTCCATTGTACCCTGGTCTCCCCTATACATAATGTATACTACACTTGCATAAAAATTTATTGTTTTTAAAGGGCTGAATTTACCTCTAAGGGCCTTTTAAACCCTAAAGATAATTAATTTTAGAATTAATAGTTATTTCTGACAGTGTGACGATGAAAGATTACAACACTTGCGAGTACTTGATACATGTTCATGCATTTAAATTTTGTTGCAAGTCGCATGTTAAGGAAAAATGACCTAATCATATTGTAAATTACTAAAAAAGAGTTTGCTTAAGGTGTAGGAATGCATCTTATTGGTTAATATAAAATCTGTGGCAAATAATTGCATTTGATAATTACAGAGAGAATTAATGATAGCATAGATGATGAAATTATGGCAATAGCAAATTTAATAATAACTTCATATTAATTGTAAAATCTATTAAAATATGTATGTTTTCGTTTAAATTTTTTCTATCAATTATAGCTTTTTATACAGAGATGTGCAATTCTTTGGGTCTGTTTCTTTGCGAAAAATATAAACGCCAAAAAAAAAAACTATTTGCATCGCCTAAAAGGCAATTACACATTGCAACTGTCATCCCTTTTTTGGGGGTTGTCAGATCGTAAAGAAGGGACGTCCAACCCCCTTTGGTCAAGGACACATTGAAGGAGAAAGCGCCCATCGAATACTTGCTCTCCCTTGATAAAGAAATATAAGCAAGTGTGCTACAGCCTTAACGCTGACTTGGGTTTTTTTTTACTCCCGTTTGTATTGTTGCACTTTCGCCAAGGCATGATCTCTCAGGGCAATATAAATCTGAGTTCTCGTGGGAGGAGATTTTACCTTTTTTAGGTAGTATACTAGAAAATCTATTGGAGCCTACTCCTGTCGGATAAAGTATATCATAGTTTTAAATGCAGTAAACATTGCTAAAACCCATTTGTTTAAAATTTAACAATTATTTAGGTTTTATTTTTATTGTGAGTAATTTATTGCTTTTGCTCAAAAGTAAATATTCATAAATTATACTAATATAATTTTTCCTTATACTTTAAGGGCTCAAATGACTCCATCGAAACTATCAGATTGTGAACTCTTTATACAGTGAAACTTCACAAAGCAACCACTCCTGCATAGAGGTCACGCCTCTTAACGACCACAATAGACAAAATAACCCCTCTCATCGATGCGGTTGTTCTCCCGTTGGATTACAGTCACATTTAGTTCGTCTATCTGTTCCATATTAAGAGAAAATAGAGGAAAGGAAGGTAAAAAAATTCATACGTTATAAAACCACATCGAAAATCGGATCGAAATTCAGCACTCTTTTCTCAATGTGAAGAGAAATTGAGCTTCCGATCTGTCGATCAAAAGTTCATATGAGCATTTCAAGTGCTGACTCGGATTCTTACAAGAAAACTGCTGAAATGGGTTGGAAATCAAAAAATGAAATTTCCAGCTCAACAGACTTTAGGAATAATATATGATTTTTTGCCCATTCCTCAAGAAATACAGGTTTAACGATTAGGGATTCATTTTTCAAAAAAAAAAAATTAAAAAGTTACTTTGGGAAAAGATAAAAGATACATGCAAACACAAGTCGGATATAAGTAATTTTGAAAAATGTTATAAGCGCATATAGCTTTATCTTTATTAAATTTGCAGGAAGTTTCGGAATAAATCAGTATTTTTTAAAATAACTTATCTTTATCAATTTCAGTCTCTTTTTGAAGAGTGATTCTTTTGTTTAGTTAATAGTATAATTTTAACATAGGACTACTTTTTAGATTCTTTATTAAAGAATTAGCAGTTTGAAATATATAGCTGAAATTATTTTAATTAACATATTAGTCAGTATCTTACCGAAAATTAAATCAGGATAGGGCTTTAATTAAATAAAACCTCGTCAAGATAAAAAAATTTACGTGTTCCTAATTAGCATCCCGTCCAGGTGGATTATTTTACAATGAATAAGCGAAATCAGAAAGTTAACCTTTTTCAATGTATTACATTAATTACCACTATTTTAGAGATCAATTAGGTTATATAATGAGTGACTGCTTTACGGCACTCATGGTTCTTCTATAGTTGTCAAATTCTAAGTCGCGCTGCTCTTAAGTTTAAGAGTGGCCCTGATATGAGAAAAGCCTTAACGGTATGCTTGCTGCATTTCAGAAATTGAGAGACGCAATTGATGGCCCCACCATTTACATGTTTAGTGAACGATAAAACTTTCGCTTGCCGAATAGTGATAAAGAAGTACAGCTATAAAATTATTTTTTAAATCGAATATTTCTTTCCAAAAGTAGTGGGAAAGAATAACGTTATTAAATACGTAATAACTTGTTCCCATTCAGTACTTATTCATTTATTGTCTTATTCTACTTCGATTGATCCTCATAGATCTATAATTTTAAGAGCGGAATTACTCAAAAAAAACGAAAGTGTAATCCGTAGCTCATATCTGGAAACTGGATGTTATATTCCAAAGTTTGGCAAAAGATCGCAGCACCAATCAATGGGCATTGTTGGGAGCTGTTGAAATAACAGACATACAAAAGATACACTTTCTTTATTGAAAGTCATAATGAAATAAGTACAAAGTTAAGCAGAATAACTTGTATACGAAAAATTAAAGTTAAAATACAACTACACGAGCTAGCTGATTCATATCTTGAATAAACATTAAAATAGAGCATCGTATTAAAGTTAATTGCATCGGCATCACGAAAAAAGAAGGTGGTGCAGTAAAACCAAGTAGAGCTTAGATACTTGCTGTGACGGAAAATACGTCATAGGCAGCTGATATAGGATTCGGAATACTCAACTGTTGCCAACAAACGGCTCCACGGGTAACTACGTACTCTCATACCGTATTAAAAATTTTGCTTACACTTTCCTGAAGATTATATTTTGATTTCGATTCAGTTGATTTTACTATTTAAGTTGGTGTTACTGTTTACATAGTTCAATTCCAATTCATTTTTATTTACTATATTTGACTAAAATCCTTCTAATATCTATAACTTCGGTTTTACTATTTTCAAAGTTATTTTTACAAACATAAATAGCTGACATATTATCATAATACAGAAAAGGTTTTTACATCTCTCACTGCCTTCAGTTCATTTAATACATTTGAAAATCACATTAGCTCTTTGACAGAATCTGTAATAGCAATGAACTCAGATTCCATTGAACTTAAAGAAATGGTTTTGTTTACATGATTTTCACATAAAATGTATAACACCTAGATATATAATAAATCCATTTGTGGAATATCTATCAGTAAATTCACAACCCCAATTTGCATTTGAATAATATTTAAGTCTTAATTCCTCAAAGAATCTTAGATTAATTTTGTATTGTTTAGTATTAAATAAATAATTTAAAATATCGACACCATTTAACCAATGTTTTCAAATATAATTATTGGAAAACTGAGCCATTACATTTACGGCAAATTCAATATCCGGCCCGCTTCGTTATGCTTTGAAAGAAAGACATCCTAATAAAGATCGATAAGAATATTTCTTCAAAAGATTATTTTCAGAATTCTGACTTGGCTTTACTTTAGAATGCAAAGAAATTCCCGTTTTAATCGGTAAATTTACACAATTCCTGGGAATCCCTTTGAATTTACGTTCGATCCTATCTATATAAGTATTTTGATGCAAGTAGAGGTTGCAATCTATATTATCAAACTTTACACCTAATAAAAAATTTTATTACCCAGAATCTTTACATCAAATTTATCTTTCAATAGTCTCATTTAAAATTTCAACAGCTTTATCAAATACATTAACAAATCATCCACATACACTAATAAGAAACATTTACCTTTCAGTGAATAGACTCCGTTACACCAATTTAATTTAGAAAAACCAATAATATTTAAAGTTGAGTCTAAATATTCATTCCATTTACGTCCAATTTGCTTTAACCACATATATACTTATGTAATAAACAAACCTTATTTTCTTCACAAATTAATTAAAAATCCATGTGGTTCATGCATTATATATAAATTCTGACAAAAATTTTCATAAAGATATACTGCTCAAATATCCAACTGCACGATTCCAACATGGAATACTTACAAATAGAACAAATATGAATCTAATAACCGACAAATTAAATTAACCGAATTTGATTAAATCCCCTAGCAACTAGTCTTTAAATGTTTTGGATCCATCTGTTTGATTTGGTTTTACGGTATAGACTCATCTACAATCTAATATTTTTTATATACTACCTGGTGAAACAACCAAAGTCGAGACATTGCGATCATTCATAACTATCAATTCAGATTTCATCGCCTCCTCCCATAATTTTCTTTCTGGCAATTTCTGAGTGTCCTCGAATGATTTAGGTAATTCCAAATTTTATTTTTCTTCTTAAAAAATATTTGCTTCGTCGTTAGATAAGGATCCATTACAACTATCATTCAAATTTTCGTCTCCAGAATTGTAATGTTGATCCGGATTAAGATGTTTGAATGAAAGCATATCGGGTTCAAATTAGAGATTTTCCTTATAACAGTATTTCCTAACATCGTTGAATGATTTCAAGCTAGGTTCTCCTGGCAGAGTTAATAATAGTCATGTTTTTTATTCGGCCAGCTTGTTTCCTTTCATTTAAATGAAAAAATATATGCAACAGTTTGACTATTAAATAATTTTCCATTGGACTGAATTTTAGGAAGAAATATATTTTAGCATTTGTTTCTCTACCTGCATTTGAAGGCATAGAGAAACAGAAAACTGTTATCCCTGATAGTTTTCAAACATTTTGAGATTGTCTTTAAGTATCACTTGTGTTGATATCTATAAGTTAAAAAATAAATCAAATCATTTTATAAAAAAAGATGAAACCATGATTGTACGATGAAGCGGAGTAAAGAAAACCAACTCGGTTTTTTTTCGAGTTCAATTCACAAATGAAATTATGCTTTCTCATTTCATACACCTGAAGAGTGCCGAGAAAAGGAGGCCAACACATTGTTCAATAAAACTCATTTTGCCAATAGTCTGCCGGACCAAAATCACCGGACCCCAGGAGGTGCGGCATAATAAGGGAAGAATTTTACTGGGCAATTACGGTGCAGCTGAAAAGTTTATATAAGGGAGTGAAATTCTCACTTGTTACTCGTACAGCAATTTTACCGGCCCGGAAAAAAGGCAAAAAATTTCTTGTACCACCCGTAAGCTAAACGTTAAATCTAACTACTCATTTCGAGTATGGAAAGAAAGAATTAAAATTTTCACTTCCATACCAAATTCGTTGTTTACTCTTTAATCAATGCTTGTCACTCTTCCGATCTTGAGATGCGGACCGTGTACATTTTGGTTCCTTAATCTTCGTCTTATCCAGTCGGCTATCGAGACCTCGAATAGCGAGAATAGAATTTGATAACGGAGTGTTTCTTGAGGAGCTCTGCTCGATATAAAGTATCATACATCTCCAAATATTATTTTGAATAGACTTTTTATTTAAATTAATTTTTTTTTGCAATTTTGAGTTAAGAATGTAATGTGAAATCAAAGAGGGAGTAACTTTCGCTTGTAATAAGATATGCTATTGGAATAAATGATGGAAATAAGCTTCAAAATTAGTTTTAAAAAATGGGGCATTAAGAAATTTATTATTTTCCCGAAAATATTGGTCATTTATTGGCTTTAATTTTGGTTATGAATATTAAGATTTTCACATTATTAAATAGTTGACATTTTTCAAAAGAAAAAAAATATAAATATGCATGGTTAGTTTTTTTTTCAAAAATAAATTAATTTGTCGAATTTTAAATAAATATAAAACGACGATGTAGGATATCTTATTAGAAACCGGATGTTTCTTAAAACAGGGACAAGAAATCAAACAAGGATACGTACAAACGAATTCAAGTGGTCAGGTCAATTCAGAAAAAAAAATATTAAATTGTAATTGTATCATGTTGTGAAATGCACAATTTGCAATATTGTCATCATTAAATTGATGACAGTTGCTGAACGTAGAATTAACAATGTAGTGTTCTTAATATTTAACGATGTTGTTTACTGTAGAATTCGAAATATTGTTTACACAGTGTTCTACAGTGTTTTTAGTATACTATCAGGAGCTTTTCCACGATATATCCACGATGTTTCTACTCCTATTAGCCCAAGATATTTAACGATATCTCCACGCTGTTAATAAAAAAAATGTTTTTCTTACATTCATCGATGTACACACAAAGATTAACGTTTCTATTTGCAAAATTTGTGAAGGTATTTACCCCTCTGAGTGGTTCGGTCTTCTTTCTAAAGCGATTCGAAAGGCGAGCGTCTGCAGAACCTTTATCTGTTTTAAAAGTGTCTTCCTCCCAACAGAAGGTTTTCCCAAAAGCGCAGCAGATCAAGTCTCTTCCCCCCCTCTAAACTGAGGACAATCAGCAACCCCTCGGAAGGGCGGGCTAACCGCAAGAATCCGTTCTATTCAGCTTGGAATATATTCAAACTAGGTTTTACTGCTTTTGGAAATTTCACCTGTCGTGTGACAAAATTACACTTCATGTCTTCGAGATGCCTCATTCTGCCCGTGTCCATAACACCAAATGACAAAAATAAACACCGTTAGACTAGACAAATGCCAGACCGTTGGGCCAAAAAAATGAAGGCTATATTACTTATTTTTCATGTTGTGAGTTTCTAAAAATATGAACATCATCGAAGTTGCATGAAAGTTGATATTCTTTAGATGTCTGTGACTTCAATTTATTTGATTTTATTAATAGTTGTATTTTAGATATTGGCTGTACTTCATATCATTAGTCTTCTTTTTATTCTTGACTTCAATTTATTTTCAGTCTACACGTCAGCATATTAGTCTACGAATGTAAAAATTATTTTCTTAATTTTAAGGATCAACAACAATGCCATTTATATATATTTTACTAATCTCTGATGGCACTATAAAACTTTTCATAGTGTTTCTTGATTTAGTATTCGATAAAAGGTAAAAAATTTAGAGCCGATCACAAATATAAACGGAGCTTAACTGGCTAAATCCGTTTTGTATGCACATAAACATTTATTATATAGATAGTCACATAATAATCTATATTCCAAAATAGCCAGTAATAATTAATACATATGAAGGATTATAAATAACCTTCTTAACCCCTGAATAATGTTTTAAATAAAACAATATACTACAAGCCTTTTGTACTGAAACTTGTTATATATGCTTTTTAAGAGGGCGAGTTAATAATCCTCAAACTAAAGATTACATTTAGAAAACCAATGCACTAAATGTTGGAAGAAATAGCTTATTCATATACCTTTATTTAGTACGCAAGAGATTATCTTCTATTATAATAAACGTAAATTTAATTCACCTGAAATTTGAAACTTTGATACAATAGTCCAAGTACTAGAGCATGCAGTCGCGAATTTTTCAAAATTAAATCTAATTCTTTATTTATAATTTTTTTATCGAAAAGTAATGGCATATTGAGTTTCAGGGGCATTAGAGGTTTTTTTTACCCGATTGAAACGAAAATTGGACAATTAGGGTTAAAAGACCACATACCAAATTTCATTTATCTAAGTCGTTGCGTTTGGGAATTATAGTGTTCACAAGCATGCGATTACAGAAACCTACAGACAGTCAACGTTTCGAGGGATTTCGTCCAAAATTTAATACGGACCTACATTCCTAAGTTTTGAAACTGTGTACCAAATTTTATCTATCTAGCTATTTAAGTTTTTGAGTTATCGTGTTCATATGAACCCTAACAGATAAATTTCCCGTTTGCGGACTTTATCCAAAAATTGATTGAAATATACTAATTTTGTATAAAGTCCATACACCAGATTTCGTCTTTCTAGCTTTAACCGTTTTTGAGTTACCATGTTCACAAATAAAATTCCGAAATTGTGTTTTTCGGACTCAGGGAGGTCTAAAACGTGGAGATTAATCAAAATCTCGTGTTGAAATTTACGACCGACGATTATAATACTTTCTCTTCGTATTATACTTCGTTTACTAGAAAGTAAAAACGATCAAACTTTTTTTTTCTATCAATTTTACGAAAATGCGCTAGCTACGAAATAAAAAAAATATTGAATTTTTTTTTTCTACAGACAATTTTTTGCAAACTTGGCAAAATCAAAGAATAAGGAGTAAAATCTAACACCTATTCGAAATTATTCAGGTGCCTTTTCACAATTTATAGATGTCTTGGACGTTGTCGGTGTGGTATTCAAAAATATTTTTGGGCCTTTTCGTACCAAATATAAAGGAAATTTAACTAACATAAAACTGACATAAAACTCTTTTTTTAAAAAATAAAATTATAGATCTAATTCAAATATATCATACAACTTGGAAAATAAATAACAGTCTCATTATTATCCATTACAGTTCAGAATGAAAATAAAAACGTATATATAAATCAGAATTTTATTTAAAAAATTATACTTTACAAATTACAGCACACACACAAGATATTGCTATAAAACACATGATCTGGCATGTGACAGTAATATTTTGAAATAATCCAAAGCCAGAGACTGCTATTATTACTGGAAGAACAGTCTTCAAAGTTGTTATTAGTGGATCTGGATGTATCAAAGGTTTCTAACATATATTAGTGGATTTCTTCTCTCAGAGCATTAATGAAAATTTAACTTGCAGTTGGCATGGCATTTACCGAAAGCAACTGAATTTAGCTATATAGATTTAATCATTTATAGAAGAATGCTTAATAACACATCAGGAAAAAAATTGTGCTTCAAGGAACTAATGCGCAAATACAGTATTCGTATAATATTTTCTGAGAAATATTTTTGTCTTCTTTTATTTTAAGCAAGAAATAAACGTTTTCAGTGATTATTGAAATAAACGTAGGAGAGTTAGGCTGCAGATATTATCAGTCTCATAATAAGATTATTAAAAGTCTGATAAGATCACACACCCAAACATTAAATTTAGACGAGAACGTTTTCATCTAAACTATATTTTCCCCTGCCTTTAACAAAAAGAAAATATTTTACAATGTAAAAAATAAAATTTTCTTCCACTTTCTTTAACTTTTATTTCCATGTACGATATTTTTTCAGTTCAGAGAGACCTAAAAATAAATTTCCGACTAATAATTATTTAATGAAATAAT
>BGPR01034762.1:4300-16308 GCA_013235015.1 Araneus ventricosus
CCCCCCCCCCCCTCTCCTGACTCACCGCCACTGGTGTGAATTAGGAACTGGCACTTTTAGCACTGGTTCACTTCCTTCTAATGCTAATAATAAAATGCAGTAAAAGGTGTTTTTATTATTACCGTAGAACATGGCTGATTTGAAAATTTTTTAATTCGAATTCAAACGCAATTAGAATTATTTCTTTTATCGCCCTTTGATTTTCCTTTTAAGGTATTGTTAAACTATCGTAAGTAATTTTATTTTTTTCCCTGTATAAAAAGGTTCCTATTCCAAATTAGATAGCTAAGCTCGTTCCTTTTCTGTAGACGTCGGTTTTCGAATTTCTTTTATGTGACACCTTAAAAATAATTTTAAAGCTATTATCTGCATGCTACAGTCGATTGCTACAAAATGCATGACGCAGATTAACTGCTTTGAAATTTCATGTAAAAGGTTTGATTCGGTCCTGCAAAGAAGTATTCGAGATATTTGCACCTTTCGTCTAAATTGGAATTGAGCATGATTTATCGCTGAGTTCAAAGCGCTAAAATTTGAAATCATAATTTTGTTTTATGAGCAAAAGTAACAGCATAAAACAGATCTTTTATTGTTTTAACGAATGCTAATATTAATGTTTAGATAATTAGCTTATTGAGCGAGAGTGATTGATTTGATTTACTATTATTTTTCCCATTTTGAGCTTTATTTCTGTAATCCTCTATATACGTATACATTTCTACTAAGATTGTTTAATATTCATTTATCAATTAACTGAATGAAAGGATACACCATTTTATTTATATACATTTCAATGAAGCGGTTTAGCATCCCAATGAATTTTCCATAAACTCATAATTTTTAATCTCCAATTTTTCCACAGTAATCGTGAAACTGGAATTTAATTTATCTATTTTATTTATAAATATTATAATATTCATTAAAACTATTTGTAGATTAAAGTTTAAAAATATTAGTGCGTGGGAAGACCCTCATTATTTTAGGTAAATCCTACTCGCTGCAATGGTGATGAATTTCTAAATCTTAACAGTATTCACTCTAATATTTCTGTAAGTTTTCCTGTGTATATGGCTTCCAATTTATAAAAGAAGAATTAAACGATGTTTCGCAAATGCTCAGTAAAATTTAGTTAATACAATTAATCATATTTTTTTCTAATTATCTAAGCATTTACTTCAAATATTTTGACATTGTTTCGCTGGGAAACTTCATCCTGTACTCAAAGACCACTTAAATTCTTGCGATAATTTGTAGTATGTACATGAAATTCAGATATTAGGTTTAAATTACTGAATTGAAATTTTTTAAAACTATAAAAATTTAATTGAAAGTAATATTAAAAATTGAATAATAAGGCAATTATAAAACCCAGTTATTATTATTAAAAATCTAGTTAAAACATTGATTCTTTCTAGTCATTAAATATAATCTAATTATCAAATTAAATTAAGATAGATGAAAATCAATTAAAATATTGATTTAAAAATATGATTAAAAATATATTAATGCTTCTTAGCAACATCACTAACATATTAAAGAACTGACAGTTTCAGAAAATTAGAATAGAACCGAATAGCACCAAAATAAAAAGGAAAGAACTACAAAATTTTGCAAATAAAACAGGAAAGTTTAATATAGAGATACCTGGTTCTCCTAATATTATAATAGAAACAAGAGCAAAAAAAAAAAAAAAAAAAAATTAAAATGATAAGCAGAAATTACTAATTATCTCACAAAATGAGAAAATTACGTACTGTCAAGTATCCATAATTTACCGTACAGTCTTTATTCCATTATTTATTTCAAAGAGTTTAAACCAGTGTGAAATATGAATGTGCCAATAATCACTACAACATAAAGAACAGTTAAGGTTTTCTTATGTCAATAACCAGCTTTATTTTATTTATGCCTTGTTTTTAATTATAATAGTACCAAATGACAATTATAGAATAATAAAGATTTAAAAAATATATTAAATTCTATTAAGTAACTGTAAAATTTCATGCTTCAATTATTTTTTGTCACTAATCCTAAAAGAACCGTCTCACCTCGAAGACATTTAAGTCTCGAGGCGCTACGATCGTCTGCGAAATTCATGAGCGAAACCTCTGCATCTTTCTTCCACTGTTTGAAACAAGACGGGGTTTATTTGCAGCGCCATCTGTTCATAATATACAGATGCAATAAGACGCTCTCCATCGATAATATAAATTATAATTTTCGATTTTTCATTTTTATCGAAAAAAATTTATGTAATCTTAATAGGACTTTGTGAAAGCTGAAAAACATATTAAGGTACAGTCTATTACAACAGATGTTTAAAAACAGCAAGTGGGAAATTATTGTTGGAAAATTATTGTATATTAGGGTGGATCGAAAAATTTTTTTTCAGAATTTCAAATCCCACCTATACAGAAAAGATGTTCTATGGTATATAGATAAATGGAAAAATAAAATAAAAAATTAAATTTTAGGTTAAAAACCGCCGCAAGGGGGTTGAATGTTTGAAAAAAATGGAAAAATATCTAATTTTGATTATACGATTTTTTTTAAAAAAATTATTATTAATCAAAACCCACCTATGCGGAAAATATGTTCTATGGTATGGAGATTAAGAGAAAAACAATAAAAAAATTTAAATTCAAAATTTAATAATGCCGCAAGGGGGTTGAATTTTCTAAAAAAAAATGGAAAAATACTGAATTTTGATTATACGATTTAAAAAAATATTATTATTAATCAAAACCTACTTATGCGGAAAAGATGTTCTATGGTATGGAGATTAAGAGAAAAATAATAAAAAAATTTTAATTATGAATTTAATACTACCGGAAGGGGGTTGAGTTCTCAAAAAAAAATGGAAAAATACTTAATTTTAATTATTGATTATACGATTTTATATTCGAAATAATTGTTTTTTTTGCAATATAAATAACCAAAAGAGATGATTAATGAGTAGTGAGTAGTATAATGTACATTGCAACATTTTATGACTCAGCTCCCCCTCCCCACACCGTCAAATCCGTCCGGCTAAGCAACTAGAGCAGTAGGCAATCCCATCTTTTTTCTGTCTCCTGCTTTATCCTCCCACGCCTCCATAAGTCGGAAGTGGTACTTCATGGATTCTTCCCGACAGTCACACCTGTAGTGACAGAACGCCGCCCCGTGTCCCCGTGCCTGATGCCATGACAGCTACTGTGCCGGTTGGGTGCACACAGGACTACCTGTAGTGAAAAAAAATTTTAGCTGCAGTTAGAACATTGGACCGATTTGGTATTTCCGACCGAGGAGGCGCTGCCATCGTGTCAGCTGCTCTTCAAGATGTGGGCATTATCTCAGAAAGCAATGTTTTGAACGTTGTTGACAGAAATAAAATTCGGCGTGGGAGTACAAAGGCAAGAACCACTCTATTGTATCAGGTCATAAAAGATTATGACCATGACCAGTTTGGTTTATAATTCGATGGGCGAAAAGACAGGACTCTATCAATGGAAGACAACAGAAGAAAGGTCATTATAGAAGAACACATAAGCTTGGTAAAAGAACCTGGCTCTGAGTACATCGGACACGTGTCTGTAAATTTCGGGAGAGCGCAAATTATTGGAAATAACATATATAGTTTTTTTGTCATGCGTTGACAATGACATAGATGTAACAAAGTTGGTTTCGACGGAACATCTGTCAACACAGGTGTCAAAGGAGGTATTATACGTAACACGGAACTGATCCTGAATCGTTCACTACAATGGTTTGTGTGCCAGTTACACGCCAACGAGCTTCCACTACGTCATCTTTTCGCGCACGTGGATAAAACCACAACTGGGCCCAGAAGTCTGACTGGCGAAATAAGAAAATCGTTGGCCGGATGCGAGAAGCTATCTGTAGTTTCATCCACGCCAATAGAAAACACGCTATGTGAAGTGACTAACAAGAAAGACTTAAGTACTGATCAACTGTACTTAATGGAAATTTGTGAAGTCATAAACTGCTGACATTGCAGAGAAAGTCTGTCGAAGATAAATCCTGGAAAAGTTTGCCACTCAAGGTGGCTTAGAATCGCGAACAGAATTCTCAGGTTCAATGTAGCTCACGAAAATTCATCCGAGGTTTTTTTGACATTAACGACATTCTTTACAAAAGTCTATGCGTCTATGTAGTTCAAGATCAAAACCAAACCATAATTTATGAGACACAGCATTTGCATCGATCGATCGTTCTATCGTGTTATTTCTCGAATGATTTGAAGGATGTCATAGACCCTGCTATTAAAAGAAACTGATTTTTTGGCCATCCAGAAAATGTCCTGATATCAATGCTAGCTGACGACAGAAATCACATAAGGGAATTAGCCCTTCGAAGAATTCTGAAAGCACACAAAGTCATTGCCTACTGCTCTAATTGTTTAACCGGACTGATTTGACGGTGTGGGGAGGGGAGCTGAGTCAAAAAATGTTGCAATGTACATTATACTACTCACTACTCATTAATAATCACTTTTCTTTATTTATATTGCAAAAAAACAATTATTTCGAATCTAAAATCGTATAATCAATAATCAAAATTAAGTATTTTTCCATTTTTTTTTGAAAATTCAATCCCCTTTCGGTAGTATTAAATTTAGAATTCAAATTGTTTTATTATTTTTCTCTTAATCTCCATACCATAGAACATCTTTTACGCATAAGTAGGTTTTGATGAATAATAATATATTTTTTTTAAGTCGTATAATCAAAATTCAGTATTTTTTCATTTTTTTTCGAAAATTTAACCCCCTTGCGGCAGTATTAAATTTCGAATTTAAATTTTTTTATTATTTTTCTCTTAATCTCCATACCATAGAACATCTTTTCCGCATAGGTAGGTTTTAATTAATAATAATTTTTTTAAAAAAATCGTATAATCAAAATTAGTATTAAGGTATTTTTATAAGTAAATTAGTATTAAGGTATTTTTCCATTTTTTTCAAAAATTCAACCCCCTTGCGGCGGTTCTTAACCTAAAATTTAATTTTTTATTTTATTTTTCCCTTAATCTCCATACCATAGAACAACTTTTCTGCATAGGTAGGTTTTGATTAATAATAATTTTTTTCTCCATAGAAGAGCGATCCACCCTATTGTATAAGCGTTTTTTCCAATTTTGGACGAAAGAAGAGCTCATTTCTGAGGCTTGATGCAAATATTAGTTTAGAATTTCTTGGCTAACTGAAACGGTAATACAATGTTAATACCCGACCAGCTTTATAATTTTCAACAACATGTGAAAGGTATTAATTTAGGCGATAAAATGCATGATACTGGGAGAAAATGGATTTGCATATTCAGACTCTATCAAGGCCGAAACTATTGCCCTAAGTCTAGAGAAACAATTCTCATTAAATGACCTATCTCACAGAGAGACGGAAAATGAGGTCAAAAAATCTAATGAAAACTTCTCCTTTCTTCCACTCACCAATAACCAAATTGATAATCTCAAATGCATTCAGCCCTCTGAGGTAATCAAAGTCATTAAAAATTTAAATATTAAAAAAGCATGCGAGCTTGACTATATCACCAACAAAATGCTTAAAAATTTACCATGCACAATGATCTTCGAGTTTACAGAAATCATAAAAAATATCTTTAAATTTAACTATTTTCCAAAAGCGTGGAAGACCGCTGTAGTTGTGCCAATTCTGAAACCCGGAAAATACCCCACTCAGCCAGAAAATTATCGGCCAATTTCGCTACTCAGCACACTCAGTAAACTAACTGAAAACTTCATTTTAGATAAATTAAACGAGCATCTTGCCGAAAACAAAATCCTTTGCCGGAACGATTTGGTTTTAGGAAATCCCTAACTACAACGCATCAACTTCTTAGAGTAGTCGAGTATATTACGAGTGGCTTTGAAAAAGGTGAATGCACTGGTGCGGTCTTCCTTAACGTACAGAAAGCCTTTGATAGAGTCTGGATCCAAGAACTAATCCATAAACTTATCAGATACAAAACCCCACCCCATTTACTGCAGCTTCTAAAATCTTACCTCGAAGAGAGAAAATTCGCAGTTAAAATTGGCAACAGCATTTCCGAAGCCAAAATTATGAGAGCATTCATTCCACAAGGAGGGAAAATCTCGCCGGTCCTCAACTCTCTTTATGTTAACGACATTCCAAAAACACATAAAACATTATTAGGTATGTACGCAGACGATACTGCCATTCTAGCTAAAAATAAAAACCCTAAATATACGGCAGCCGCTTTAAACCAACATCTAGCGAAACTGGACGACTGGTTCCTCAAATGGAAAATTGCCCTTAACGTTAACAAAACAGAAGCAGTGTATTTCGCCAAAGGTAGAAGAAAACACAAACCAATAGTTAAAATTAAAAACCAAACGATCACCTGGTCTCAGCAAGCCAAATATCTTGGCGTAATACTAGGCGAAAAATTAACCTGGAAAAATCATATTACAACAATAAAAACTAAATTTCGTGCAGCCTCAAGAAAACTTTTCCCTCTAATAGCACGCGATTCGGAAATGAATAGGAAATATAAATTGCTTGTCTACACAGCGATCTTACGTCCGATAATTACTTACGGATGCCCCATCTGGGGGGCCGCAGCCAACTCAAATATCAGAATGCTGGAAATTCTAGAAAATAACATAATCCGTCTAATATGCAAGGCTGGATGGTATATGCGAAATGAAGATATAAGAAATGCAACTAATCTAATCTCTTTAAAGGAATTTATCAAAAAAAATCTCAGCAAAATTCTATCATAATCTTGATAAAATTGATAATGAAGCCATTCAGCAACTTGAAAATTATTCCCCCGATCCGAAAAGCAAAAGACTCCGGACGATTCTTTTATAATTGTAAATATAATTTAAAAAAATTGGAATAGCTATCCTTTCTAACTGTTTCAGACCCATGCCCCCCGCCCCATTATTCCGAAAGCATTTCTAAACCCTGAAGAGCAGTTCCAAACGGCATGTCACTTCCCTTTCAGAGCAAGTAAAGAAAAATTATCACATCCAGAATATGAGTTCTCTCAACAGCAGTAGCTACTCTTTACAGGCACCAGTTCTTGCAGTGCTCCAGCAACAATATCACAACATCCAGATAGATCCCACCCACACATCCTTTGCCTCCAACAACAGCAGCAGACTATCCAATTCCCAGAACTGAAAGTATCAAGCATCACCAATGTACCATTACCGGGGATTAGGCCCCCTTCGGGGACCATGGCCCACAAAAATTACATGTTTACTGTTTACTGTATAAAATGCATGATATTGAATATAATTCTCCCAATAGGCGTAAAATAGCTAAAGCGCGTAATTTGTTTAATAGCCCAGCTAAATTAATTGAAATTTCTTATAAATATGAAGTGTAAATTCTGAGGAGATTAACGAAACGATTGAGGTTAATGATAATTCTGATAATAGTAAACAAGCTGCGGAGGAACCTGGAAAGGTCGATAAAAGTAAAATAAATTACAACTTCTAATGAATGCTTGTGCCAGTTCTGACTTCCTTGACGATCCGTAATGTTCAACTCAAAATGCTCAAAATTGTTTTCTGGAACGCAAATGGGATAAAAACTAAAATCAATGAGTTTAGATTATTTGTAAACAAGTACTGCCCCGATGCTATACTCCTTCAAGAAACCCACCTGAGACCAGACCGAAAAATCTTCCTGGCAAATTATAATTCCTACTACTCATACAGAGCTAATCAACATCCGCAACACCCCAGTGGTGGAACAGCAATTTTAATCAGAAATAATATTCCACATAATCAAATTATCCCTCCCAATCTACGTTACGTGGAGGCATGTGTTGTTGCAATTAATTTTAAAAATCAGGATCCAATCACATTAACCTCGATTTACGTTCCCCCCACTTCTGATACTTCTATCTTCACCTTTGATATTGAAGTTTTATTGCAAATCAGTCCCAATCAAATACTCTGCGGATATTACAATGCGCATCACACCTCCTGGGGTTGCAATTTTGATTGTCCAAGAGGGAACTCCATTAAAGCATTTGCTCTACAGGCGGGACTTGAAATATTTGCACAAAGCGCCCCAACTACATTCGGAACAAACTCTGCAAATATCATTGATTTCGCTGTAGTTAAACATTTTCTCTATCCATATGAAAATCATTCTATTTCCGAACTCAGCTCTGACCATAATCCTATGACGCTTAATTTCTTTCTGCAAAACTAGAACCCTAAATATCATGGAAAACTAAATCTAATTGGAAAAAATTTAAAGATACTCTTAAAATCTCTGAATTCATTAACTCGCATTTTGTAAACACGGCGGAGCATCTTGATAGTATAGTTTGTGGACTTGAAGATGAAATAATTAATGCCAAGATCTCCACTTCTAATCCAGTTAAGGAAAATTACATCTATCATGATAGTAAACTTAGGGAATTGAATTCTGAGAGAAATCTTGCCAGGAAGATGTTTCAAACCTACCGTGACCCAGTCCTCAAGAGAAAACTTAACAAATTAAACAAACAAATTAACAAACTTGATCAGAAAATTGAAACCGATACCTTCACAAATGAGCTTTTGAATGTCAACGCCACTGATGGCACGGTTTGGAAATTTGTGACCCCCTTTAAAAAGAAAACTAAAAAAATTCTATCTCTTAATGGACCAGCAGGTATTGCTAACACTGACTTAGAAAAAGCAAACTTCTTGGCCGAAAGCATTGAGACACAGTTTACTCTAAACAATATTATCAATCCGGACACTGAGGAATTAATCGCTGACTCTGTCATGCGCTTTCGCACCTAAGCGAATTCAGTCTGTAAAGACTTTGATCCCCCTCTCCCATCTTAAGTCCTAGACTGCATTAAAAGTCTATGAATTAATAAAGCTCGAGGCATCGATGGAATAAACAATAAAATGATTAAAAACTTGCCTTTACATACTATTTTAACAATAACCACAATTATCCATAAGATTATGACAATTGGTCATTTTCCTCCAAAGTGGAAAACAGCCACTGTAGTTCCGATTTTAAAACCAGGGAAAGACCCCACAGATACAATCAGCTATCGACCTATCTCCCTATTACCAAGTTTAAGCAAGATTGTTGAGCACTTTATCCTAAAACGACTCAATAATTATCTTAAGGAAAATAACGTACTTTGTCCCGAACAATTTGGTTTCCGTGAAAAACTATCTACCTCTCACCAACTTATTAGAGTCGTTGAATATGTCACAGAGGGGTTTGCCAATAAACAGAAAACAGGGGCTGTTTTCCTAGATATCCAGAAGGCGTTTGACAGGGTCTGGCAAGATGGACTTATCCATAAGCTTATACATTACAAGACTCCCTCCTACCTTATTAAGCTAATAGATTCTTATTTACTAGAAAGAAAATTTGCAGTTAGATTCAAGAATGAACTCTAAAGCACCAAAAACATTAATGAAGGCTTGGCACATGGGTCGAAAATTGGTCTCACTATTTTTGCCCTGTACATTAATGACATTCCCAAACAATTCAATACTTTATTATGCATGTACGCAGACGACATAGCAGTACTTGCCCGGAACAAAAATCCCAATTATATTCAAATTGCTGTTAATCGCCATCTTAAAGCACTTGAGAGCAGATAGATAATAAGAGTTTTGGTGCACCGGGTGGCGGATGGACCACTTCCCTCCCCCCTCCCGACTTTCCTCCCCACCCGACTTCCAGCCAAGTCGAGATAAGGAATGTGCTTGAACTCTTCTTAGATTAGACAAGATATATGATAACGAATTTATTTTTCTTTACGGACTTTGAAAATTTTTGAAGAACTTTGAATTTTCTCGGCTAATTTCTTTTACAAAAGTTTGATTTTAGTGACTTAGATTTTTTTTTCACAACGTCCTTTCACAGATTTGCATCAATTCAATCATAACTTATCATGCGTGCATTAAAATAAAATATTTAAATATAAAATAAACATAATAATTTGATACTTACAATCTTAATTTCATTATTTTTTCTGTTTTTAGAGACTTTGAATTTTCTCAGCTTTTGAACAGAATTTCATCAATTAGAATTAAACTTTCAATCTTATTCTATTTTTCGACATGCTCATTTTTATTTTTTTTTTTTTGTTATCGAATAATGTTTTTCATTTGTTTTCTGGAAAATTTCAAAACTTGCGCATTTTCTGTTCTTAAATAACAAAAAGTTTACTTAGTCGCTAATTCTCATAAAATCTGTTTCTTAATTAAATCAGTTTTATAAGAATAATTCTTCAAATGATCCAACTTGGATTTATTTTTCTTTCATCATTCAACTTTCCTCTTTGCTTCAAGCTTATTTTTCCACTAACAAACACAATTTCAGAATATTCTAACAATAACATACAAGAGCACTAAAAATCACTTAGTTTGAATAAGTTAACTTAAAATTCCGTTTTCAACGGTTTCAGGAATATCAAAACGTTAAACTCTCTTAAAGTTAAATGGAACATCGACGAAATAGCTTCATTAAAGATCACTTCTTTTCTGTTGAACATATAACTTATCTATATAAACATTGCAATTTACTTCGAATGACGCTAAAAAGGTTACATTAAAAGTCACAAATGCATTGATTCATCACAAATCATTTTATCTTAAAAATTTAGGGATCATTCATCATACTTAACTCTAAAACTATATAAAACATTCCACTAATCTAAAATTTTCGCCTATTAACTGATTAAACATATCTTTCTTTCGATACTTAAAAAAAATTTCGAGTATTTCTAGCTTTTACTGAACTTCATTTTTTTTCTTTCTCTTATTCCTTATTTTTTAATCTTATATTATTTCACAAACTATTTATATCTATTTCATTAATTATATGTATTTTCTCTTAACACTAATTTTTTCAAAATGACTGAAATTCATTTTTTCGATTTTTAAAACACACTCTTCTACCGAATGATGAAAACGATCATGAGATATTCTATCTGTTAAAAATTAAATATGTTGGGGGGTCTGAAGGCAACAAATATTACGGCAAAATATATTGAGGGGGGTAGTTGTAGGATGTTTATAAAAAAATTGATGCAAGGTATTGTAACAATGAAATTAGAATTATAATATATATTGAACAATTATACTTCGAGGAATCTTTAAATTATATAACAATTAATAAAAAAAAGCAATTCTACCCAATACTGATATATCACCAATTTTGCCTGACCTGAAAACCCTAGCTCTAAAATTAAAAGATCAATTCGCATAGTGGTAGTACAATGCAAAAAATACTCAAAAAAAACAATTTTATTAAATTTAAATAATTTTTTATGTTAACAATTATTGGATATTAAGATAATTACTTAAAATTTAGTATATGGAAAATTGATGCAGGAATGAACATTTATCAAAAAAAAACAAAAAATAAAAGTGTAGCACACATTAGCACTGCAGGCCTTAAATTATATTTCTCAGAACACAAAGTAAAAAAAAAACAACCTAAATTTGATAGAGATGTAATGATGAACATTATTCATTGCTCACATCACAAAATATACTTGAATTGATGAATATTATTATATAAGTGAATTCTTTCTTATATTCCTTATGACTGTGTATTTGTTAAGATATCAACTTGCATTTTCTTCAGATCTGTATCTGTCATTCAAAATCGAAAAGCTGAAGATGGGAGAAAGACCTAGTCAGAAGAATTATACTATAAGATGATCTGCATCTTCTATTTAAGAGTACACATTATTACGATGAAAAGAAAAAAACTGCTTTCTTTCACACACAGCACACAATTCACAGATTGTTCTGGAATAGGTTAGGAAAAAACTTCATCTTATCTTTCTAGATCACTCATACTGAGTCTTTCAAACTTATTCTTTTAGGAAACCAATGAAGAGAATAAAGAATCTTTCAGCTTCAGCCCAAAAAATATATAAAATATTATGAAAAAAAAAACGCAGAGGCAAGAGAAAAGACAAAGCCCCAAGAACCAACCGGCCCTGGGAGACTGAGCTAATAAATAAACTTCC
>BGPR01034763.1:0-12542 GCA_013235015.1 Araneus ventricosus
GATCTGTCCTGATGGTAAATAACTTTGTTGGGGATGTAAAAAGTATCAGAGGGTTTGAGGAAAGTTTCTTGGAGGACAAAAAAATCAAATTTTGGGGGAAAGTGTCCGGCACCATTGTCTTTTATTCCGAATACTTCTAGCATTCCATTGAAAAATTGAAAAATTAATATTGTTGAACTTTACAAAAAACAAAAACAACAACAAACAAACAACAGCAAAAACAAGATGCAGAACACGGAAAGGAAAAAACCAGGAATTATGTCTGCATTTGATGCTCCATAGAGGAGACAGTCTTTGAGGAGCAAGGGCTAGTAGAATGTTCAACAGAAAAACCTGAAGGAATTGTAACAGTAGAAGAACTAAGTTCAAATTGTTTATCGGTCCCAAGATTTGGAACTTCATACTTGGTTTTTTTGGATTTTGGAGGTCGTTTGACTTCATTTCCATTTTGTTTCAAAGTTTCTTCAGTGATATTTTTAAGTGCTAGAGTGATGCATGAGATATTTTTCATGATATGTTCGTTGTATTTGTCTATGGTCTGTTGGAATAACAATGCTTGTGAATTTATTATTTCCATGAACATACTCTTTTGTTCAAGCATTTGTTGATTTGGAATTTGCGTCAATTCTTCTTTGGTCACATAGTGAGTTTTATCTTGGTCAAGATCATTTTGAGATGTGGAAGCAACAGATGAATAGGATTTTTTGTTAATCTGAAATTTTCGTCGAGCATCGATAAAGGACAGACGGTTTAAACATTTAAATTTAAGGATTTCCTTTCTTCTTCGCTTTTAGGACACTTGAGGTCGGTAGCTTTATGGGGACCTTTGCATAAAATACAGGTCATTGTGGGCGAAGTGCAGGATTGGATATTATGTTGTTCTCCACAAATTTCGCATGTGGATTCATTTTTACATTTTGATGTAGGATGAGAAAAAGAGAAACACTTGCGACATTGTCGAGGTTTGTCTATGAATAAGGATATTTCCTGTCGTGTGAGCCACAATTTAATGTGCTGTGGGATATTATTGCCATAAGTTGTCACTAAAACAATTTCAGTAGCGATATTTCTTGATTTATCAGATAAAAAACGCCGATCTTCGTGTATTTTAATAGTATTTTCAGCTTCAAGTTCGTCTGTAAGTTCTTGTAACGAGGTTTCAAGGGGAATGTACGGTAATAAAAAACGACTAGTAATTTGCTCGGATATCACTGGACAGACGGTTGGGATGCCCATAATGGCCTTTATTTTCGAAATTTCTATCGCCGTTTCAAGGTGCTCAGTAGAAATTAATAGCCGATTTTGCCTCGTAAACTAATTATGATCAATAAGTTTAACATTTCTCAATTTTACAATGAGATTATCCTTAAGTTGTTTAGGATATAATTGTGGAAGGTTGTCCGAAGCAGCTTGAAAAAAAATGTTAAATTTGTGTGCACCATTTTGGGCTGCACAAATGATTTGATCATGAAGGGCTAACTTTGAGCGAAATAAATTCTTAGATTGGGAAGCCCAGTCCTCCATTTCAATGTTCTGGAGAGTAAGAGCAGTACTGATCTTGAGTAAAACGACAGCAGGAATTAAGGATTCATAAGTATGCCAAAAAATTCATAAGGCGGAAAAACATGAACTTTGAAAAGCAGGCAGTTTAGAGGAATTAAAAAGGAAAACAGATTAGCTTACCTGTTTCGAAAAAGACGCGAGAGAAAAAAAAGAAGAGAAAAACACTGTCACCAGCAGACGACACTATTTGCGTCGCAGATGATTATTTTCTAGCTCGAATAATGTTCAAGCAAAAAACCGAAAATGAACAAACATTGTTGAAGAAGGACTTTATCATTGCATTTTGTACAAAAAATTAGTTATCAAAAAGAAGTTTTGAGGCTGGATTGAAAAAGATTCCTTCTTCACAAATTTCTAACAATCCTCCTCTTTCCCCTGCAATCAAGACTTTCCTCTAACTGAAAACGAAAACAAAAATTGCAAATCTATCCAATGATTAACCAAACAGAGCGGAAGGCTTCGTAAAAGTTAGTGAACAACAGATTTTCAAACACCACTGGCCAGCAACATGGCAGTTCCCCATCTCACACGTGTTAGAAGCGCTCTTCAGTTGAATTTCCTTGAACCGAGATCAGATTTCCCCGCTTGAACACAACGGCTTTGCCAGTCATCTTTGGTTTCTGGAAAAATATTCTTTTTAATTGTGAAAATGAAGGATGGATTATTAACATCTGAATCATTATTTTTCAATGCCCTACTTTTTAAAATAAGATCAAAGTTCCCGAATAGCTAGAATGTATCTAACGGGTCTATTCTGGTACCCCCGGTTGGATTAGTTGGGAGACGTCACTTTTCCGTTGGCGATGGGAAAGTGACGTCCTCAGAGCCAAGGCAAATTGAACCATTCAGCTATTCAGACTTTGATTCTTATTTTTAAAAGTAGGGCGATGAAAATAATGATTCAGATGTTAATAATCCATCTTCATTTTCACAATTAAAGAAGGGTATTTTTCCAAGATGAAACTCAAAATGATGGAACCTTGCAAGCGGGAATCTGATCTCAGGTTCAGATTCAACTGAAGCGCTACAACACGTGCAGATGAGGAACTGCCATGTTGCTGGCCGATGGTGTTTGAAAATCTATTTGTTCATTACTTTGCAAGCCTTCAGCTCTGTTTGGTTAATCATTGGATAGATTTGCAATTTTTGTTTTCTCGTTTCCAGTTAGAGGAAAGTCTTGATTGCAGCGGAAAGGAGGTATTGTTAGGAATTTGTGAAGAAGAATCTTTTCAAGTACGGCCTCAAACTTCTTTTTTTGATAACTAATTTTTTTGTACAAAATGAATGATAAGATTCGCTGCTTCACAGTAACTTGTTTTCGGTTTTTGCGTTGACATTTGTCATGTCGAAATAATCATCGCGACATGGAAATAATCAATCGTCTGCTGGACGAGTGTTTTCTCTTCTTTTTTTTTCTCTCGTCTTCGAAAACAGGTAACTAATCTGTTTTCTTTTTAATTCTCTAGAACTCCTGCTTTTGCAAATTCATGTTTTTCCTGCCTAGATTTTGGCATGACTTATGAATCCTTAATTACTTCTTTTCGGACATCAAAGATCGTACTTTCTCTTGATCTCCAATACGTGAAATGAGGACTTGAGCTTCAATCAGAATTTATTTCTAAAATTAACCCTTCTGATCAAATATTTACGCTTTGGCAAATAGTGCACGCGATTTATTAATTTTTTTTTCAAGCGCTTCAGTGGTTACCTACGTATCCTATTCCTAAACAATAGAGATAATCTCACTGTAACGTCAAATGTTAAACTTATTGATCATAATTGCAGTTCTGAGGCAATCGGCTATATTCTACACAGCAGACGCGTGTTCGACGAAGAAAAAACATAAACCATTATGCATCTAACTCGTCAGTAAATCGAAACTCATTACTGTCGTTTTATTACGTAACATTCACGTCGTTACAGAACTTTACAGACGAACTTGGAAGCTGAAAACAATTTAAAATACACGAAGCTCGGCGTTTTCTATAAATAAAAGGAAATATCGCTATGAAATTGTTTTGTGACAACTGGCAATAATATCCTCACAGCACATTAAATTGTAAGGCTCAGACAGGAAACTATTCATGGCAAAACTCAAACAATGTCTTCTGTGAAAGTTTTCTCTTTTCTCATCCTACACATCAAACTAATAAAATGAATCACATGCATGTACAGGGAGAACAACATAATAATATCAATCCTGCGCACCTTCTCACAATGCCATGTATTTTATGCAGGTCCCTATATAAAGCTACACACCTCAGTAGTCAAAGAGAAGAAGAAAGAATCTCTTAAAAATTTAAATGTTTTAAACGTCATCTATACTTATCGATTAGCTCGAAAATTTCAAATTAACAATAAAATCCTATTCATCATTTACCACACTCAATGATCTTGACAAGATAAAACTCACTATGACCAAGAAGAATTGACGCAAATTCCAAATCAACAAATGCTTGAACAAAGAGTGTTCTGTGGAAATGATAAATTCACAAAGCATTGTTATTTCCAAGACACATAGACAAATCAACAGAACATTCATGAAAAATATCTCATGCATCCTCTAGCATAAATACACTAAGAAGAAACTTTGAAACAAAGAAATGAGTAAGTCAAATGACCTCCAAAATCCAAAAAACCAAGTATGAGAGTTCCAAATCTTGGGACGAATAAACAAATTTGAACTTAGTTCTTCTACTGTTTACAATTCTAGTTTTCTCATTTAGAACATTCTACCTACCCTTGCCCACTCAAAGACTGTCATCTCTCTATGGAGCATCAAATGCTAACATTAATTCTGTTTTTTTCCTTTTCCGTATTCTGCATCTTGTTTTTTTGCTGTTAGTTTTATGTTTGTTGTTGTTTTGTTTTTTGTAAGAGTTCAACAATTAATTTTTTCAATTTTTCAATGGAATGCTTGAAGTATTCAGAATAAAAGACAATGGTGGACACTTTTCCAAAATTTGTTTGTCCTCAGAAACTTTCCTCAAACCCACTCTGATTTTTGTCTCCCGAAACAAAGTTATTTACCAGCTCCAAGGACAGATCTTTAAATAGCGGCAAGAATTGGTCTCTTAATTGAGTGTCAACTCAAAGAATTCTCCAGCAAATGCATACAACTGCAGATGCCGAATTCAAATAATGAAGTTCAAGCTGTATATATTAAAATTCAACAACGTTCTTTTTTACGATTATTAATATTTACTCGCCTACTGGTTGTTTTCACTTCAGACTGGTTAAATTGTTTGATAAATCAAATTTCTTCTCCGTATATCATTGTTGGAGATTTTTAACAAAACATCCTGCGCTTGGTGCATCTCACACCGATCAAAGTTCTGAGAGTTTCTCAACTGGATTCTTGAAAACTAATCTAAATTTAGTTAATACATATTATTCCACGCATTTACTTCTTCTTCATCCCCTCCTTATTAGACCAAGAATATAGTAAGCCCTGATATTTACCCTTATATCCTTTTCAGTTCTTTCAGGATCCATATGGCAGCGATCATTTGCAATTCAAATTTTTCTTTAATACCAAAAAAAATCCTCTTTCATTGTAAAAGAAAAAAAAACTAGTGGGTCAGAATTCAAATCATTTATCAGCATAAAATTTCAGACATAGATTTCAAAGCTATGATTTTGAATCTTTTCTGTAAAAATATATTTCATTTTCTCTTTTTTCCTCAAGTTATAAAGTTCATTCTGAAAACAAATGCTCCATGGTGGAACTCCCAATGCAGTTTTCTTCTCAGGAGCAAAAAAGAAATATCTTCGCCTCTTAGAACTTATCTCAGCCCTTTTGGATGCAATATAAAAAAACTTTCTGCACGATAAATAACTTAATTTCCTAAACGTAAGGCAGTATTGGAATAATACTTGCGAAAATGCAAGTTATTAGGGAAAAAATTTATAAAATCATTAGAGCGATTTATAACGAAATCATCATCCATTTAGAAATACTTATTTTCATAAAATTTCCCAGTACTTGAAAGCGTGTGTTTTGGATCCGAAATCAATCTTTTTTTGCGAGTCACTATAGAGCAAAATCCCATCGAGGAATTTATTCCTTTTGATCTTTCTGGTAATGAAGATAACTACTACAATAATTCCTTTTCTATCGTGGAATTTGATTATGTTCTTCAGAAAACTCTAACTTCTCCAGGACGTGATGTGGTATCACAGCAAACTTTATTAAAATCTTCACTACTAGCCAATCAACTCTACTTTCAATCTAGTAATTTGGTCAACCACGGTGAAATTCCATCTGAATGTAAATAGCAAAAATTTTACACAATATTCAAAACAGGCAGGATAGCAAGAATATCCAATCATGCAATTACGTCTCTTTAACTGGTTTGCAAAATTTTTGAAAGATTTAATTCTAAATAAATTCATCAATGCAGGAATACACAGAAAATTTCATCTCCCTCATCATGCACGGGTTTTTTACAAAAGGCTGTAATTACACCCATTCCCTCGTCCATCTGCAAATCATCAAATGAAAACGATAAAAATATTTCATTCTTATCAAATCATTCTGGCTTCCACTTATGGCTCTGTTGGAGGATGGATTGATGTATAAAATACTTCAACTTGGGATAAAGGAAATGTACCAAATGAGCTACCATATTTTTTTATTCCTTTACAGGAGATTTTTTGCGTTTTTTGGAGAGAACTCTGCTTCTCTTAGGTGCTTCTTATGCCTTGGTATTCCCCCAGGCAGTGTTTAAGCGGTTTTATTACCCCGCCCCTTGATATGGATGTTTCAAGCTATACATCACAAAACGGAATATTTCATCTATGACGATATTTATTATGCTGCAGTGATTGACCTCTCTTCTGCCTCAAATACTCTGCAGATTCTCTAAACAAGATTAGTCAGTATTAGGTTGTGATATTTGCTTGAGCTTAATGTCAAACTAGAAAAGTGCAGAGCCATTAGATTTTCAATTTTAAACAAATACCTTCTTTATTTTAAAGTTATATAGTCAAATATTCCTTGGATCTAATATCAAAATTTTGGGCCCCTATGCTTTTTCTGCCAATCTTAGTTTCAAGCAACATTTCTTACACATCTAAAAGGCTGCACCTATTAAAACGACTTACTTGCATAAAAGTATCGCCAGTGGGTCTTAGGGACGAGACTACTCACTTAGCCACAAATGAATTGATACCTTCTCCATGTAAAATTCAGAGATATGGATCTTCATGTTTTCATTACGTCAATCCATAAAGCAGAAATCCTTACGCCCAAATATTATATCTCCTGCTTTTGCGTTTTCCTTACCGGACTTCCAAATTGGACCATCCGGTTCTTTTAGAGGGAAGCTAGGTCAAATTTCCTTATAAACCCATATACAGACTTGGCCAGACGTTTCTTGCTTAAGGAATTTATCTTTAGGCAGTTTCCTTTGTTTCATTCACCATGCAGCCTTTTAAACAAGTCAATTAAAGATTGAAAACCAGTTCCTCCTCTCAACCGACTTTCAAGGCAAATTAATAGAGCTGGGAATGGACGCAAATTTTTTTATTCCTCCTCAGCCCTTCTTTAAAGCTGGGAAAATTGTTTTTTATTTGGGACGCTCTTCTTTTCCAAGCAAAAGATCTACTCATTCTATCAACAAGTACCTTTTTAGCAGTATAAATAAAATTTATACTGGAAATACAAAAGGTAATCCCTGCTTGGATGCTTCAATCTAACGAGAATTGCTCCATAGCTTCCAAAAATTTTTTACAACTGGAATTGGCCATTAGGCATTTTAGTTCTGTTTAAGTATAATGGCATTTTCCTTCATTGACCCACTTACAATACCCATAGCTATCAATAATCTCATCGATAATCAGCATTACGTTTTACTAGAGTATTAGCCTCTCAGTATTAAAAAGCACAGTGTTCAGATATTCATTCAAAGTGTTATCAAATTACTCGGCATGAGAATTTAAAATTGTGACATTTAATCCATCGAGTTTATTTTGGACCCTGGACATACGGGCATTACTGAAAACGAATACGTAGTTCTTGAAATAAATAAAGCACCAAACTCTTTGATCTCTTTAATGGATATCCGCGAGATTTACTACTTTCTATGAAAATTATATTATTCAAAAGTAAAAATGAATGGAAAAAATTCAAAATACTATCACGAATTTAATTTTTAAGCCTTAGCCGATCTCAACTCAAATTCTTCCTTCCAGTCGCAAGGATGATGTCCTAGTTTCTCGATTCGTACTAAAACGTATCCAACCGGTACTAAACTTTTCAGTTCAGACACATCTACATCTTTTTGCACTTTATGCCGAGTTAGAGGAAACCCTGGATCACTTACTTTTTTCAGGTATCAACGTTTCTGAACTAAGAGGGAAACTTTTTCATGCCTGCGGAGATGGGCTGTCTTCCTTTTCTTTTCTCATAGATTTTTTGATTTCTCTTTACATTCCAAAAGCAGTTTCGCCATTTCTTAAATTTTGCGTCATGATAAGTAATCTTTAATTCTTTTCTTTTTTTTACTTTCATTGGCTTTTCAATTTTTTTTTTTTGTTTGCATAATCTCAGGAGAATTTGATCTAAGGATGAATTTGGGAATGAAAGAAGAAGAACGTAAGGAGCAGAGCATACATCTCAAACAGCTTGTCACATCTCATCATCGGTTCAGCCGTGGCCTTCCAGGATGAGAGTCGACTTCCCGAGGCCACGTTTGAAAGCACCCCACCAGAGGAAGGGAGTCTCCTATTAGGTGCTGTTTTGGAAGTAGCGGGAGTGGTTCACTCCTCTGGTTTTACTTTTGTTTTTTGCAGTCACTGTGGCTTAGGATGGCTCCTAACGCTTCTTTGCTTTCAGTGTTACTTTCATGCTTCGGCTCAATGAACTTTTGATCAGATAGGAGCCAGTCATATTTTAGGCAGCCATTTTCCCCTTTCAGTATGTATTTCTTCAGTAATGCTCAGGTAATATCCTTTCATCTTATTTTCTTTAGTACTTAGATTGGACTATTTCATACTATGCTCTGCATTTTAAAATTGCCTCAACAATAGGTGATATTCAAGAATATTCAATGATGGATTTTTCAAACACAGGATAGTTTCTCTCTTTCCCACCAACAATAATTCTTAACAGACTTGTTTGGCATAGCTCCAAACATTTTACGAAATCAATATCGTCTATATCATCAAACTGGCGGGTCAGATACCAAAATAGATCCCATCGCACTTCATACGTATATAAAACAAAATATTTCCTGATGAAAGGTAATAGCAAATGTAGACACACTAGACCAGGACAGAAGCCCTGTTTACTACATCGGACCCGATTTGCTCGTAGCTAACCTGCTCACATTAACAGAGCTAGCTTGATACTACTCCAATATCAACGGCCAAATCCTATAGGAAGAAACATCACTACAAATTTCTTCTAGCAGCATACCGACAGAAACATCGCTAGAATTAGCCATCTGAATCTCATTATCAAATGATATTGTCATTACTCATGTAAGAGAAGATTTGTCAAATAAGAACACACCCAGCCGGAAGCTGCACCAGTCCTAATCACTGTAATTGGGACAACACTCCCGGAACACTTATCAAAATGTAGGTTCATTCATCAGAGAATTCGCCTATTCATTGATCGACCGAGGAATGTGTAATAAATGTTTCTCATCTCTTTCCATGCAACAGAACCTCAATGCGGCATGTGTCATCAATGCGGACAAATACATACTTCTCTTCCTGCAGGTCCAATACAATGCATAAACTGTAAAGAGCCATTCAGCACTGGATAAAATTGCTCTCATTACATAGAAATCAAAGTGCTCGAATACAAAACAAGATATCATGTTACGACGGAGGCCGGACAAATTCTCAGTCAAGGACCCAACACAAATTTAGCAGCCATTGTTAAATCAAACACTTATGCTGCTCTACGACCTAGAGAATACTCTCACAACAAAATGGAGCTCTCTTCCAAAATGCTAGAAATCTACCAACAAATGGCTGCAATGTTAACTATGTTTGAAAAGACTTTGACTCTCTTCTTCAAAGCTCATGAATGTTCTCACATGTACTGAATCTCAATCCTCTTCCCAAATCCGCAAAAAGTTGCTAATAAGTCTCACATCTTGTGTATGAACATTTAACTTGAGAGAAAAGAGCAGCTCATTAAAGGGTGGGACGACTGCGTCCTCCTAGTGTGTGTTGGTGTTTTTTTTTCCTTTTATACCCATGTCTTTCGTTCAGTGGGACTCGTGGTTAAAAAAAGAAAAAAAAACTGTAGCTCAAAGTTCCACCCTTTTCTACGGCCCAATTTTGGGTCTTCAGGAAATTTTTTTAAAGCCAGAAGATTTTCTTACTTGATCAGATATGAACTTTTTTTATTCATTTCGTCACGGTGGTCGCTCAGGAGGCGGTCTTCTTACAGGTTTCCCAAAACGTACAGAGTTATTCCCTCTCGCACGATTCCTAATTCATCAACAGAAATGCTAACAGTAGAAATTTTCTGTCAGCAATCCTTTATAATTATTAACGTCCTATGCCCCAGGGCCCATGCTTCTACTACCCCCACGTATTTGGCCGTGCATTGGCATCCCATTAGACAGGTGTTTGTTTCGGTCCCCGGTGTGTATCAATCAGCTGGTATCCCAGCCATTGGCTAGTCTCGCTCAGGATCAAGCGAAAGTGGCCAACCTACAGAGCTTAGCGTTAAGGGTGAGTCAACGTTCCAGGAAGTGGCCTGAGCAGCATAGGTAGATGCCAGAGGCTGGGTATTCCCAGAGCCAGTAATTGCCTTCTCCATCCCTGTTGGGCTCCATGGTGGGCGGTGCAAATCGGGGCTCGAACTCCTTTCCCTTTTGTATGGGTTTTCAAATTTTTCCTTAGTTACTGCCGATACAGAATTCTTTATCATCGACTGCTGAAACGTTTCACAGAAATTTTACCTTTTCTGGTTCATAAACTTGTCATTCATTTGGGAAATTAAAAATATCAAAAAAATTGAAATCAGATTTATTAATAGAAGTGTCGAACTCAAACCAAGCCAAACTCTAAATTCGATGTAACTGGAATTGGGCGACTTAAAGTTAATGTTTTCATTAAAAGACTTAAATTTTCACGTGGAATTATCTCTGAGCGCGGCCTTAAAAAGCACACAGAATCGGAACTTATACAAGAATTATCTGAACAAAAAAGTTTGTAGCACGTATTCATCAAGCGCGATGTGAAACTTGTCCCCACACCAGCATGTGAGTCTTACTTTTTTTCCACTCTTTAATTTAAAATCAATAAAGCAGGTTATTAAGTTGTCAGTTAAACTGTGCCATTAAAACCCAGTCTTTAGATGTTTCCGATATCAAAATTCAGGCCATTCACATATAAAGCTTATAAAGGATCTAAAATCTAACCTTAGTCTCTGTTTCTGGACATGACTCTTCGGACTGTATTTCGACAAATGAAAATGTGAGGCACCAAAAGGCTTATCCGCTTCTCAGGTCTGTCCTCAGTGCTGGGCCTGGAAAAGAAATCACAAACTACAAAGGTCCAGAAAAATATTTCATTTGCTGGAAGCTGAGGTTCAGGAACGATCCCAAGCCAGGCGGTGCTTATTCATCCGCAGTAAAACCCGGTGCGCATGCAGTTCTCACCCCAACTCCCCAAGGTATACAAAAAAAACTTTCCTCAGCATCCAAAAGCACTCAGCACTGCACCTGCGCCTTCAGTTCCGTACAAATACGTCAATCATCTCTCCCAGAGAAAACTCTTGCTACATTCCATCTCACCCTCTGGAATAAACAAACCTAAGCAAAAGAAGCAGTTAAAGCAACAGAGACAACACTGATAATGTTAAAACTTCAGCGTATAAAACCAAAGCGGCAAAGGGCTCTTCCGCTGCTTTGAAGGAAGAATAAAGATTTAAAAGTCTTCCTTTTCGCAAGGAGGATTTTTTTGGCAATCGAAACAAACGACGGTGGAGCGCAAAATGACAGTCCCTCGCTACTTGAATCCATCCGTCGGATGACGTTCATATCTACAGTGGGGACGGACGTCTCATCCATCTTCATCAAAATCTTAATCCTCTTGTTCTTTTTTTTTTGTGATTTCGTCTCTTGGGATTTACCAGGGGCGTACCAAAACAAGTTCTCGGATCTAAGGACGTATTAATTTACACCAGCCTTCCGTCATTGCCCTTCAAGAGCTTATTTTAAAGCCGCAGGACACGATTCCTTCCGAAGGCATTTTAATTTTTTTTTGCACAAAATGAGTACGGGTGATGGGGCTGGGTGGTGTGGCTTCTTACTTCAGAGCTCATTCCCTCATCCATTAGCCTCGACCTGCCTTTACAAGTAATGGCTGTTTCCGTCCGCACTCAGTAATAAGCAGTCTGCTGGTACTTATCTTCCACCTGTACTCCGTCGATCAATTTAATCTGAATAATCATATCTCAGCTTCCCATACCTTTTCCATTATCCTTGGTGATACTGAATGGTCATAGTCCACTTGGGTAATCCTGACACTAACACAGGGTACCTACAGGTTGAAAAACTTTTAAATGATCATAATCTTTGCCTTCTCAATATTGTGAATATACGTACTTTTTCTTAAGGTCCTTCAGACATTTCACTCTATTGATCTTGCCATATGTACTCCTTCTGTTTCCTTATTTTCTTTACAGGTTGGCAATGATCTGCACAATAGCGATCATTTTTTTCTTTAATCTATCTAAGTATGAACGAGCAAACCCTCCTTCCAACTCAGCTTCAAGATAATTTTAATTTGGGCAGCTGGGTACATTCCAGTTCTCTGGCTAATATAACTAAAGAAATGGTTTCTGGCAATACTTGTGATATCGCGGTTAAAATATAACTAGGAGTTTTAATTTCCGCAGCAGACCACTCATTTCCTAAATTTTAAATACTTTCAAGAAACAGAAAGAGTTTAGTAGATACAGATTGCCGCAAGGCACAAAGAAGTTTTCAAAGAAAAGCTTGGAATGA
>BGPR01034764.1:0-16308 GCA_013235015.1 Araneus ventricosus
CGAAACAAACGTACATGTTGTTCCAGAATGACATCCCGATAGATGTGGCCTGTCATCGTTACACTCTGAACATGCAGGTCAGTTCTGGAACCAAGAATAATTCCTCCCCAAACGAGCCATCCTGCACCACCGTAACGGTGTCGTTCAATGGTGTTCTCTTGGTGGTAACGGGTACCTGGCGCTTTCCATATGAAAGTCCGGCGAGAATCAGACTGCAAACTAAACCTGGACTCGTCGGAAAACATCACACAAGACCACTGTTGCGGTGTCCACAATGCATGCTCTCTACTCCAGGCTAATCGCAGGCGACAGTGAGTTGCGGTAAGTGGAACACATCTGACAGGCCTACGAGCATATAGACCAATGTGCCCTAAGCGTCTGTACACGGTCTGCCTTGAAACTGTCGTATCGGTAGCTGAAGAGAGCTGACGAGACAGGTCTGATGCTGTGCTCCGCCTGTTTCTTTTGGCAGTAACTGCCAAATACCGGTCCTCATTCGGCGTTGTAACTCGGGGGCGACCTGTGCTGTAACATCTACTCACAATACCATCATCTTGGAATCGTTGCCAAAGCCTGGAGATGACACTCTGGGCGATTCCAAGTTCCTCGGATACTTCCAGCTGGGTACGTCCACATTCCAGTCGTCCGATAATTCTACCACGTAAAAAATCATCCAAATGCTTCCTTTGTGCCATAACTATGCGGTTATTGCACTGAAAGGCTTTTAAAGCGCTTGTGAACAATTTTACTTCTTTACCACCATTCCTTATATACCCCTCTCTTACACTCTCGTCATTGTGACGTACTATCCGCGCCATCTGGTGGTTTCCTGTAATTTGCATATTCTTCTTCAAGATGTGTGTGATAATTCTGCAGGTGAAATTTTTATTTTAGAGTTCAATTTCTGTGTGATTCTGAATTATCCTTAATTTATGGACATGAGTGTAAAATAAAAATGTCTTCTACTCTTTTCAACTGAAAATCTAGTTTTCTTAATTTCCCATAAAGTTAAGATATCGGTGCCTTGGTTTGAAAAGGTTCTAACTGCAACCAAGTCAGTTTTGAGAAAAAGGAGTTTAAAGTTTTCACCGATTAAAACTGTTTTATTTATGATCTAATTTAATTAATATTTTAATAAGTTCATTAAAAGGTTTTTATTTAAAGATTCCAAAATTTATTTGAAAAAATTATATTTCATTCCTTTGCTTTTGAGCATAGAAAAACGCAGTTAGAACCTTCTTCAAAACAGAAATATCCTTCATGTCAGTTACAATTTGTCGTGCGATGTTTTGAAATTCACCGTGTACAGGGTTCTGGTAAATTTCAAAATTGTCGCACTAGCGAATGACACAATCTTATAATTTATAAGTTTTAAGTTAATTGAAAATCTTTAAAATCATCAGACCGCATTTATATGACACAATATGGCTGTCTTGGATTGATTTGCGTTAAAATTTTAATCAATTCAAGTGGAGAATAGAATTCAGTTTTGTTCATGGCTTTTCAATGTTACTGTGAACGCTATCAACTGCTGAGGAGTACTTCATTGTAACTGATTTTACTTGAAGATTATTTTTGAGAAAATGTAGAACTGAGTTTGAAATAATTGAATTTCGATTTTGGGGAACACATGAATCCGACCATGTTATCAACTCAGTTATGTCATTTTCCTCAGCTAATATGTTCAGTATTTTGTGAAAATCACAAGTGTTTTCAAACTAGTGCTGGTAATGGCATGTCATTACTTACTACATAGATGAAGCTAGGGGCTACTTCTAGATGTTTTTGCTTTCTTTGTCTAGAGCGTCTGTTTTGAAAGAGGGTGAATATTTTACATTTTCTTTCTGTCTCTTTATTGTTTCTGTGTTAAAAGAATTTGTTAAGTTTTTCTTTTCCCCTTTTATCCTATATTCAGTTGTTTGAAAAATTCAGGCCACATAAGGGAATAATTTTTGACTATGGTCATCCCTTTATACAGAAAATTTGTCCAGTTTAGAACTAAAGTGGCGTGTGATCTCTGAAGAAGTATCGCCATTCTGGCTCTTTTCCATTTTTCTTCCATCTTGATTATATTTCTTACTTTCTAATTTTTCTTTTATGTGTTTTAATTATTCGAGAATTTCTGGTGTTGAATACTATAATTTTTGTTGATTAATTTTAGGAAAATTCTGATGATGAAAGCACTGAATGCTGCTGCGTTGATCGCTCATAAAGGTGTTATTGTTATCAATATTATTATTGTTAATTTTTCTATTTATATATATTTTTTCTTTTTAACTTAATTTTTGATTGTCTATTTATGTTTCTTGTATTTTATTAGAAGTATCTGCATATGCGCCTTTCTGTATAATGTAAAAGATTTTCAATTAATTTTAATTTAATTTCTATTAATATTTAATTTAATTTTTGTTAAAATTGATCAATTATAATTGTCGTCATAATGATCTCCCATTCAACCGGCATCGACAGATTTAAACAATTCTTCATTCCACTAAGGTTGAAACGTATTTATTTGACACAGAAATATTTTTATCGATTAATATTTATCCCAAGTATCATCCACTTTGTGCCTTGGCATTACTTAAAAAAAATTGCATCTTTTGCCTTTTATTTGATTTTTTAAATAATTTTTGTCTACTTTTTGTATTTTTTTGTTGTTGTTATGGATATCTTCTGTTTCTTTGTTTCAATTATGTTGTGGCGTTTTCTTTTGTTTAAATTAATGTGAATTCTCTTTTTATATATTTGTTACCTGCAACTTCTGCCATTTACTGTGTGTGTATTTTATTTTTTTATTTATTCTTTAATTTTTCTGAGGTTATCACATTTTTATTAATTTATTTTTTGTTCTTTTAATTGGCAAAGTTTAAATTTTTTAAATTTTAATTTTCCTTCAATATTTCATGTAAATTTTTATCTCCATTTCCACCATGTCTATCTCTCTGCTGGAATGTTCTCCTCCCAGATATTCAACACACACTCTAAAGCCTTAAGATTGAGTCGGCTCGTCTGGCATTGAATGAATAAATCTTAAAAACCTTTTATACGCTTTCAACATGTTTATTGTCAAAAACAATAACATCAATGGGAAATCAAGATCAGTCAAATTTGCAACAATGCTATTGAAAACAAAGGAAGTCATAATGAAACCATTCTAAAATGATATCTGATATAGTATGGCAAATAAGAAGAAATAAAAATAAACATTAAATAACTTAAATTAAAACATTGAAAATACTTCGCTATCGTAATGTTTACTACTCCATTTTCAGATGTTAACTTCTTCTAAATGCCTCTGGTTTAACTTTTGATTATCGTAGAAGTAAAAATTTAAAAAGTTTCAAGATATTTAACTAATGGGCTTTCAGAGAAGATATTCAAAAATAAAATGGTGATTTTTTTAAATCAAAAATGGGTTATTAGGATAGAGAGACATTTAAAATATTGTTCTATATAGAAAAAAGAAGAAAAACTTTTTCTGGAGCAAAAGAAGTAATGAGAAGAGAGGGGGGGCTGAAGTACGACATTCTAAGTCAGGGGTGTCAAACTGAAATTCTATCGCGGGCCAAATAAACTAGATCTAAGCTTATGAGGGCCGCAATTTATTTTTAAGGAGATTCCTTATAGGAACTCCAACTATTGCAATGGTTCTCATGACACGAAATCCGAAAAATTTCTGCAGATCTTCACCGATTATGAGCCCTAGAATCCAAAACCAACCTTCGATAAAAAGTTTATATATATATATATATATATATACAGAGAGGGAGAGGGAATAAAATCGTGAAATGAAAGAGTATAAAACATAAAATGAAAAAAGCAATTAAATCACAATAACGTTTCTTTAGGGGATGAAGTTATTGTAGTTGCTTCGTTTTTGTTCGCAACATTTTTTGAATTTCGTATAAAAGATTGTCATTTTATTTTATTGTTTTTCTATTATGTTTTGCTTCTTATATATATTAAATTTGAGAGAGAGAGAATTCTATGATGCTTTCCAGCTCTCTAAGAGTTTATTCAGCCAAGGGTTGGCTATCGGCTTTCACGAGAGTAAGCGCCCGAACAGGTACGGAATCTCGAGCTAAGATCTGACTTCAAAATCACCGCTCACGAGAATCGAGATTCGAATCGGAATCAGACTCCGAATTCAATCTCGTCTCAATCTACTCTCCTCGAGTCTTCCGGTCTCCGAATCCTCGTCGTTGAGTCCTCCTCTCGTCTTCCAAATTCCAACTTAAAGCCCCTTTGGCCATGCTCTCTGAGGCGTGGCCGAAATTAATCTCCATGATTTGTTCGGGTGACGAACAATATAACCAACCACAAACATGCGCTCCCCTTCCCGTTTCATCATTGGAAAGAGCCACAACGTAATGAGTTCTCTTTGACGGTCAATCTGGGTGATCTTTCAAACAGTCACTCAGCGGTGCCTTCAACCCCTCCGGGTTAAGTAATGAGGGGTCGTTTTTAAGACATAACGGCTTCCTTTCTCCTTCCGCTTTCGGCTAGTTCGTTGGGGGTCTGGTCTCTCGTGGTCTCGTGGGAATTTGCGGTCTCTGGGGACCCCACAATATGCACGATTAGTTTCTGCTATCTTTTTTCATTTCATTACTTCTCAATTCTGGTTAAATATACCGGCTACTTTGTTCATCACCAGCTAGAATAATTGCAACTTCTGATGTTTCTGGAGCATTATACCTTCTTTCATGCTGGCCAGAAGGTGTTTTATCGGCATAAATGACAACCTTCAATTGAGGAGATATTTTTTTCCATTGCATATTTAAAACTTTGGACATAACTGTTATGCTGATGTAACATATCCTGTATCTGTGACACTATACTTGATCTTGTGTTTGATATATTCCTGCAAAGTTGTTCAATTTGTTTATCTTAGTCACCAACAAAATAAATTTGGAGAAATTTTGGCTCTTCATTCCACAGTGGTTGTAAACTACCTATTCTATGGTACACTTGACCTTGAACTTTAAATGTTGGCATAAAACCTGCTTTAATTTCTTTTGTTGAACCAAATGAAGTCATTTGGAAGCAAGCATTATACTTTCGAACGTTGTCTTGAAAATGTACTGCATCAGAACAATTAGCTGTAAGAAGCGTGTAGAGAGGCTCCGGAGGTGCTTGCAGCAAAGGAAGTCGGATATTTCCAATTCTACAATACATGCTAGGCGATTCACCATTCCATCTTACAGCTTGACGAAAATTGCATTCAAGTGTCATCCGACCTATTGCAATCAGAGGATCAGATTCATAGCAAATGTTAGAATTGTATTGAAAAGCAGAATTTCCTTTTGCCTCCAAACTTCATATCTTATATTTGAAACTCTTTGAGCATCAGCTGCTTGTCGCCTGCACCTTTCTTCGGTATTTTCAGTTGCTCTAGCAGTGGCAGTTCTTTGCGAATTTGCTGCTTATCGTCTGCACCTTTCTTCGGTAGTTTCAGATGCTCTAGCAGTGGCAGTTCTTTGCGAATTTGCTGCTTGTCGCCTGCACCTTTCTTCCACAGTTTCAGAAGCTCTAGCAATAGCCATTCTTTGAATATTAGCTGCTTGGCGTCTATACATTTCATCATCGGTTTCAGAAGCTCTAGCAGTGATTGTTCTTTGAGCATTAGCTGCTTGTAGCCTGTACCTTTCGTCTTCAGTTTCACATGCTCTAGCAGCAGCAGTTCTTTCGGAATCAGATAACTGTCGTTGTTGACATAACTCACTGCTTTCATTCGATCGAGATGCTGCAATTCGTTCTCCTTCTCTTCTCTGAACTGATCTTGCGCATTTTCTTTTTCTTCGTGGAGCCATGTTTTGATTTAGAAATATAAGCTGCTTTTCCTTATACAGTAAACGGATAAAAAGAAAGATTGAAGGCAAATCTTCTATGATAAAAAAATATACAATCCAAACTTACTGTTCAAGGTGTTGAAAGTGTTTTTCTTGATATTAAATAATTATCATGTTTCTAATTATTCAATAATTTTCATATCTAAAATGAAAATCAATAATGTTTCGAAACAGATTTCAATAATGTTTTGAAACATAAAAAAAGAAAGATTGAAGGTAAATCTTCTATGATCAGCAAACTTAAGATAGGCCTAATGCAAACTATTTTGAAAAAGGGTTAAGTTTATAATTCTAAGGTATTACAATGGTATAACTAAAACAACACACATACATAGTACATACACATAAGAAGAACACTGGCCAAAAAATATGAGACTCAGTTGAATATAATTGTATATCAATCAATTATTAAAACAATTTCTTCTTTCAACAGATGTACAGCATAATATAGAATTAGAAAAAATACTGGAACGCTACATTAACCAATAAATACAAATTGCTACATTGTAATTTATCCAATTCTATGCAGAAGTCTCAAAAATAGAACAAAATAACATCACCCTAATAAATGATTTGGACATAGAAGTATTCAAATGAGCTTTAAATTCCCTAGACAAATACTGGACAATTCAAGACAATAACATATGAACGAAATGAACTGTACATGCCTAACTTATGATAGGCCTAATACTCTTTTGAATTAAAATATAATGAAAATAATTTGGAATTAAAATAATTTGAAATAACAAAACAATTATAAGAACAGAATTAAATACATAATATATACAAAATAATATATAGATACCAAGTTTATATCTGGGGCTTAAATAAAAATCGACACCAACTTGATAAGACCCGGCAGACCATAAACAAAAAAGCTCTCTCTCCCCTCTTCTACCCCGCGTCAATCTGCTCTCGAATCCTCACCGATGAAATCAAAATGTTTTTAAAAATTTATAAAAAAAAAAACTGGCATCATTGGAAAGATAATTTTTTGCACTTTAAAATGACATAATTTTTTTTGTCCATCAATTCATTCAGAAGTTATTGGCGAAAAACGACGAAATTTGGATTAATTTTTAAATAATTTAAATTTGAATAAAAATTTTACAAAAACGGCTCCGATGTGCACATCTCCAGCAACCAAAGTATATCTGTGCAAAATTTGGTAGCTCTATGTTCTACGGTCTGTTCTGTACACCGCTAACAGACACACACACAGACATTCATCTTTATTAGTATTAGAGATATATGTACTTCAAATTTTGTTAATAATAACTAAAGTAAAAGAAAGGTTTTAATGAATATTTTGAAACAATTAAATTAAAGCATGAAAATAAATCAAATGTTGGTCCTGATACAAATTGTTAATCGTCTTCTTTTCAAATTTTCTTTTCGCATTCGTGCAGAATTCTGTTAATATATTCTGGCAATAGTTCTTCGTATTATTCATGTTCTTCAACAATAAAGAGAATTGTTATGGATTCTGTATAAAATTAATTCATTTTTTCTCTCATTTTAATATTTCGAAAAAATATTAAAATGATAGAGAAAAATTGTTTGGAAATGAAATTTTAGTCACTGAAATGCTATTTTTTAAAACATTTTATAAGATGTAAAAATAGTTTTGTGAGATAATATTTTCCAAAGATATCGCGGAAAAATGCCTTGTTTAATTTTTAATTAACTGAAATTTTAAGTAACTTTTGAGCTTTGAAAAGTTAAAGGTGAACTTTTTCTTGTCTTAAATAAAAAGTGTGAAAAGTCTGGTTGAAATCAGTCCAGTGGTTTAGAGGAGATGTGGAGTATACACACAGACACAATAAATTTTATTTAAATTAAGATAATTATTAGATCATTACAAGATTAAGATTGCTGGCATATACTATGAGCCATAGAAAAAGTTTTAGTGAAGATATCGTCACAATTAATTAAATATTTTACTTTATTTTTGTAAATATTTAAGTTTAATTAATCAAACAGTTAATTTTAATAGTTAATTTGACAGATTACTTTAATTTGGTATTTAACTAAACATCGTTGTACAAAGATTTGTTTAATAAATTTAATATAAAATAGCCAAAAATGATAGATATATAAGAGTTCCCTTTATCCTTTTTCAAAATTGAAAAATATCTCATTAACTTTAAAATTGTTTTAGGGTTTTCTGCCAGAGTATTTACTTTTAACTGTCGAGATTTAAATTCATTGTTCAAAATGACTGCAGTCATATCCTATGCTTTAAACACACGTATTAGATTTGCCACTCACAATGTTTAATAATTTTTAATTCTCTTATATGTTAAGAATTTAGTGAATATTATCTCTGTAACAGGGGAGTTCTCTAAATGAGCCCATTTTAGTAGTATTTAAGTGTTTCATGTCATGTGATTTTACCATATGACAAAGTAATATTCGCGCAATTACATGGTAACATAAATTAAATAAACTAATTTTAAAATCTGGAGACGCTCTTCATTCGTGTCAAGTGTCAATTTCTTGCTATTGTTTCATATCGACTGGCTTAATGATATCTAGGGGATATTTCCACTGCTGGGATGTTTATTTCTATATGACTCCTACCTGTTGAATGATTATGTGTTGAGATATTAAAAAAATTGACCAATAAAACTAGCATGACCTTCTGAGTAGAATGATTAAACATTGATATGGTAAACAATTAAATGTCATGAAAACAAAAGAATCACAGTGTAAATGCTGCAATGTGTAGAAGCAATAAAGTCAACTGGCTATGTCTGTATTGATCAATATGCAATATTTCATTACTTTTGTAACATTAACTTAAAGGATCTTTGCTTTCCAGCTTGCCGAAAGGGATTTCTTTTGTAGTAACGAAAACGATGTTTTGTTTTCGAAAACACAATATAAGAAAAGAACAAGGAATATTGTAAAGTCGATGTTTTCTTGCTCACTCCTGGCATCTCTTCTATGCTACAAACTTGTCCGCAGAAATTATTTTCTAAATTGATCCAATAATTATGAATCTGATAAAAGACTTGTTTCCTATGGTAAGTGAAAGACATTTATCGGACCGATAATTACTTCCAAACTTGAAAACAATTTCATATACCGATTTTAGAGTGTTTTTAAACCGGGCAGGAAATGTTTCTAATATTTAAGCTTCCCAACGTTACTGAATTTTGCTTTCAAATCTAAACATCACTGTATCTCGTTTACCTCCAATTGCTTATTAGTTCTCCTACATTCTAGAGGAAAAGAATATAACCCAACTTTTAATCTTTTAACATTCTTGAAAAACACATTTACCTCTAAGGCTTCATTTATTTGAGCAGAATACTTTATTTGAGGGCAGGGAGAATCAATCAATTTGGCAAAAAGTAAATATGAAGCCTTACGAATTAATGTCCAAAAACTAGATAAATTAAAATTGCCTACCTTCAAATCAAGTTCTTTCAATGAGGCAAACAACCTGGACTTTTCTTAAAGTTCTTTTTCCTTAATACTTTCCTCAATAGCCTGGCATATTGCAGACGGCTCTCTTGCCTCTCTCTTCTGTTGAGGATCATCTCGTTGGTTCCTAGCAATCTTGCAACAGTAGTCAGGGTATCCTTTAAAAATGGAAGGAAATGCATCTGTGTTTAACTTTTTAATGCTCAGTGGTGCAGTGAGCATTCTTCCTGTTTAAACATCAAACCCATGAGCTTCTTTGATAAAATCCTCTTCTACAAAATGCAGCTCACATACCTGTAAAATTAAATAAAATTTTATTTTAGTTATCACTGAATTTATAGTTAGGGTAGATGCTCCAGTTTTGGCCACATTAAAAAGAAAATTTGAAATGGAAATTTCACATTGGATGACTGTTTAAAGCATATTAAATCATACTTGTACTATTCTTTCACAAATTTTATTGGCTTTCTGTTAGTTATAAAATTTTTCTGAAGAATATTTTAGATTTTGAGTTATGAATTTTTAAATAAATTAACCTTGCACCAATTTTGGTCATACTAATATTAAATTTCTAACAGACATTTTAATGAATTTTAAGCAAAAATTAATAACTTTTATGTAATATGTATTTTAGTACATTATTTTCTGTCATTTGAAATGCAATTTTTTGATGAATCTATGAAGATATGTAATAAAATTTAATTAAGCTGATTTTAGCTGCAGATTTCAGGTTTTTTTTTCAAAAAAAGAAGAAACAGGAATACAGAAAACAATAATTTAATTTGGTTGACAAAATACAAATTGCATATACTTGCATACTTTTTTTTGATAAAATATGAAACAAAAAATGGGGAGAGGACTAAACTTACATTGCAAAAGCATAGATTTAAAAAAATCTTACAAACCAAACATTTGCATTCTTATACTCACTAACAATATCTATAAGTATATAATTTTTAATTGCAACATTAATCAAATTCATCAGAATCATTTTTAAAATTAGAGCAATCCATGCATATAAAAGAATATTCCTCATCAATCGAGTCAAGTTCCTCAAGTTGAAATTTTCTGACATAAATGTGAGGTAAACATTGAAAATGGAGATGTTTTTGATATTCCATTTTTGAATGGCCTTAACTGAATTGCCAACTTTAGATGGTGAGTAACAAAATCTTTTCATGGAAATGCTACTTGCCCTCTTATTTTTAATTGGAGCACCATTTCTATGTAAAATGAAAACAAAACTAAATCAGTTACTTTTATTTCAGAAACAAAGCTATATAAGTTAATTTTAATTTTAGAAACAAATCTAAATTAGTTGGTTTTATTATGTCCGTTATAGTAAATAAAAAGATAATAATATTTAAGAAATAAATTTATTATACTTGCTAAGAGACATGAAAGCCAAATCTTATTGTTATGATGAAAGGAAAAAGGAACTATTATGATCGATGGTGTATTCGCAACACGGTACTTTTTGCTAGCACAAAAATAGCCCTAATTCCGTACAATTAACAAATTAAATTCAATGATGTTAAAAATATATCAGCAATGAAGTGTATCAGCAAACAGCGAAATAGTTATCAATAAAACGTATCGATTATTTGCACTAAATGATGGAGGGGAAGTACTCAATACACACACACACACACACACTTTTTGGAGGAAAATAAAATCATGATGTGATTTATCTTACAATTAAGTCATGAAGCAAGTATTTGGAAATCAATGAAAATATGAATACAAATTATGGAATAGCTTAGCTTGCTGTTTTTGCTGGGTTGGAAGTCCTTTCTGCCTATGGAAGAGATCCATCGCTGTCGAAATTCTTCGTCTTTAGGAAAATTAAAAACTGACACCTTGGGCCCTGTTTTATAATTTCCTTCGCAGTACGGCACACTGCAAATGTTAACCATGATAATTGTAAAAATTGAAAGACAAAAGATAATCCAAATGAGAACAAGAAAGAAACTACGCTCGTTTTTTACGGCGGGAAAATTAAATGACGATGCGTCAGCGAAATATTGAATGCGCACTCAACGGAGGTGACGTCACAGTCGCCCAAAAAATGTTGTCATCGGCCTTGATTTCTAGAGGGCTCTGAATATATCCCAAACGACGCAAGTGGATCACCAAAGGAACAGGGCTTAAAACAGGCAAGTATATTTGCTGAGACGGGGAGAAATACGAAATGTAAAGCAGGTATGGGACAATAACAGGGCTATGTTGAAGTCTCCTAACTTATTAAAAAATTCTTGAGATCTACTCTGTTGTTTGCTTCGCAACCACGGAAGCGAAAACCAGGTAATACCAAGGGTAGAAAGATTTAGAACGAATTTTGTGCAGATTATGTTAGTATATTCATAATAAAACTAATACGATAGAAAATGCAAATTAATTAAGCAGAAATTTATTTAGTAAAATAGATACAGACAGGGTGGTTTGTTGTTGTTCAAGCCAAACATTCTCCAAAGTTCAACCAGTTATGGCGCCAAAACTGTAAGCGTAACGAAAAAAATAGAATAGACATAAATTGTAGGAAATTTTGTGTTGATTTTTTTGATATATGATGATAATATTAAAAAGTTGATAGTTTTTTTTGTTGTAAGCAAAACACTAGGGGAAATTCCATCTTTTTTTCATGTTTTTGGGTTATAACTAAAATTCAAACAAAAAGTTTTGGTGGGAAACCTCAGATTTGTAACACAGGTCTGCAAAAAAATTATTTTTTTCAGCTGCATGGGATATTTTTGGTACATTTTATGTTTTTTAGAATGCTGAATCCAAAAATGACCTCCATTTCCCTCCATCACGTACAGTTTCTTTGCAAAACATGGGCAGTTTACATTAAAAAAGCACAACTGCGATGAAACAAATCAATATTTTATTACAATTAATTATGCATGATTTTTCTTATAATTGGAAAAAAAGAAACAAAAACTATTCTTTCATGATATATTTAACACGACACGTTTACTCGTTTTGTCTGTGAAACCTTTTCTTCTTCTCTTTGACGCTCCCCCGAACACTCTTTCGCTTACCATCTTCTGTTTCCCACCTGAGCATCCAACAGTAATCAGCTAGCATGGTGACTTCCCATCTTCCTTTGTATCGTCTCTCGATATCACGGACATCCTGGTGAAATCTTTCGCCCTGCTCTTAACTATATGGGAGTGTAGGAAATGAAATTTTAAGCTCATCTTGCATCCTTGAGCTTCATTCAAAATGCGTTGTACAATGGTTTTGCAGAGACGGTCTTTAGTATTCTCCCAAAACCTATGCACTATATCCTCAAAAGAGTCGCACGCTTCTTTTTCTTTCTCCCCCATTGTTTCTGAAAAGAGAGAATAGGGTAACAGTTTTCGTATGTCTGGGCCAAAAGCGATGTTGAAAGAGGGCCAGTAAAAACTCCTTCTTTCAACTTCGCTTCTGACAGTTTTGGGAACGTTGAACACAGATATCTGAAGCATTTCCCATATTTAGGCAGTGATTTAATAAACTGCTACATAATCCCTAATTTTAAATGAAGAGATGGTAATAAAACCTTTTCAGGTGGAAACAAGGTTGTATTTCTGACATTTTTTAGCTTGACAAGCTTAGGAAGTAGGGATATTTTGTGTAACCTGCCTGCTGACCCAACAACATGGTTAGCATCTTGAAGTCTCCGCAAACCATCCAACGATGTTCTTGTTAGTTGATTTTCTCAAGAATCGTAGACAAAAGTAGATAGAAAATGAGAGTTCAGCCACATCGTGGGATTGTGGTGGCTCCTGTGGCTCTGGGATGGCTCTTCCCTCCCCCTCCCTTCTCTATAACTTCTCAGATAAGGAATTTTCAAGATAAGGGATTTTCAAGATAACGATTCAAGATTACGACTTGAGGTAAGGAATTAATTATTTTTTCGGACTTTGAAAATTTTTCGAGTGTTTTTAAGGACTTGAGTTTTTCAACATCCTTTTACTAATAATCTCTGTCTCTCGCAGATTTGCATCTATTATAACTTATCGTTAATTAAAATAAAATCATTAAAAATAAAATAAACATAATAATTTGATACTTATAAATTAGATTAAGATTAAACAAGATTAAGCCCAAGCCACTTCTTGATAAGGAATTAATTATTTTTTCGGACTTTTTTAGGGATTTAGATTTTTCAACATCCTTTTAATCTCTCTCATAGATTTGCATCAATAATAACTTAACATAAATTAAAATAAATCATTTAAACATGAGAATTGAAAACTTTAAAATTAATTAGCAGGATCAAGCCCAAATCACCCGATGCATCTTAAGGACACATCGCCTCAATCCAGTTTTCTCATGCGATAATTAAACAATTTTCAATCATTACTTAACATTAATTAAAATTTATGTTAATTATTTAATATGTTAATATTTAATTAAAACATTTAAACATATTTCTTTCGGACTTTGAAAATATTTCAAACTTTTTCACTTTCATTGAGACTTAGAATTTTCTCGGCTGTTTGAAAAAAAATTTCTCGAATTGATCTTACAATCTTATTTTATTTTTATTTTCATTTTTTTTCGTCGTGCGAATTTTTAATTTGTTTTCAGGAAAATTTCAAAATGTTACTCATTTTTTTTCTCTTCTTCAAAATGAAAAGCTTACTTAGATACTAATTCTCATAAAATCTGTTTTATAAGAATAATTCTTCTAATGAACCAGTTTCGATTTATTTTTATTTATTTTTAGTTTCGATTAATTTATTTTATAATTCAAGTTCACTTTTTCGGGTGTTTGAGCTCATTTTTTCCCATTAACAAACACGATTATTGAATATTCTACCAATGAAATACAAGAGCACTAAAAATCTCTTAAGTTTGAATAAGTTAGAGAAATGAAACCTATAAATCCGTTTTTAATTGTTTCGAGAATAACAAAACGTTAAGTTCTTTATAAGCTCGAATTATTTTCTTAAACTTGAAAGTATTGGCATTATTCTTACAAACTTATGTCTTTCCACTTTACAAAATCCGTCCAAGGGAAGTCTGTCTATCTGTCTGCCCGCGGTCATGTGAACACTATAACTCAAAAGCTTGAATAGCTAGATGAATAAAATTTGATACAGAGTTTTATCATCATGAATGTAGGTCCATGTAAAATTTGGGACAAATCCGTCAAAGGGTTGACTGTCTGTCGGTCTGTATAAGCGCATGCGTATTGGACGCAATCTTCTATGCACGGTATTATTGACTCCTGCTTGGCGCTTCTTTTTCATCCGATTCTCCGTGCGCATGCGTACTTGGTAGCAATCTGTGCACGCGGAAGGATTGTCCTTGAGCGAAGAAAGAGTAGAAATCGGTAAGCATTTAATCGGAACGCATCTCTTCGAATTTGATTTTTTACCTAAATATTTTCTGATAGTCATTCGATTTATTTTTCTTTCATAATTCAACTTCCTTCTTTGTTTCCAACTTATTTTTTCCGCTAACAAACACAATTTTAGAATATTCTAACAATAACATACAAGAGCACTAAAAATCTCTTAGTTTGAATAAGTTAACTTAAAATTCAGTTTATAACTGTTTCGAGAATAACAAAACGCCAAACACTTTTAAAGTTCGAATTATTTTTATAAACTTGAAAGTGTTGGCATTATTCTTAAATCTCACGTCTTTTCACGTTTTAATTCCTTTAAGATAGATCAAATAAATTTAGCTTCAATAACAGCAACCATTCAACTTCGCTCTTCGTTTTGAGCTTACCTTTCCATTAACAAGCACGATTATAGAATATTCTACCAATAAAATACAAGAGCAATAAAAATCTCTTCGGTTTGAATAAGTTAGTGAAACTTAGAATTCCGATTTGTGACTGTTTCAGGAATAACAAAACGTCAAACTCTTTTTAAGTTCCGTGGAAAGTTCGAATTATTTTCTTAAACTTGAAAGTGTTGGCATTATTCTCACAAACTCATATTTTTCCACCTTTAAATTCCTTTAACATAGATTAATTTAATTTTGGTTAAACCATTCTAATTTAGCATCAACAATTCAAGTTCACTTTTTCAGTTGTTTAAGCTTATTTTTTTCATTAACAAACATGATTATTGAATATTCTATCAATAAAATAAAAAAAAGCACTAAAAATCTCTTAGATTAAAATAAATTAACGAAATGAAATGAAACTCAGAAATCCGTTTTGAACTCTTTCGACAATAACAAAACGTCAAACTATTTGAAAGTTAAGTGGAAATTCGAATTAATTTCTCAAACTTAGAAGTGCTGGCATTATTCTTACAAGCTTGTGTCTTTCCACGTTTTAATTCCTTTAACATTGATCAAATAAATTTAGCTTCAATATTATATACCAGGAAAGTACGTTTAATCTCTATTTTATGTATAAAGACTTTGTGATTTCATTCGAATATCAATGAAAAAGATTGCATTAAACCTCATGTCCCACTGGTTATCTTATCTTGAAAGTTTAGAGAATATTCAACATAGATAATTCTTATCACGAATTCTTTTCCGTTAATCAAGCGATTGTCACAATTTCCTTATGACACACTTAGAGTGGATCTTATGAAAAACGTGTCAAATTAAGTTCTGTCTGATTAAACATATCTTTCTTTTGATACACAAAAAAAAATCGAGTGATTTCTGCTTTTAAGGACTTAGATTTATTCTGACTTTCTTTTTAATTTCTTATTTCTTTGAACTTTATTTTATTTTACACTTATATAGGAATAGACTTCATTTTAACATTTCAAGGTTTAATAGTTTTCTCAATCTTAAAAGTGTCGACTTTATTTTAACAAACAAATGTCTCAATTGAATCTTTTTCTCATACATGCTTTAATTTCATTATCATGAAAATAGATTCTTTTGAATATAGCAATTTATTTTATTAATAACACTCATTAAGTTTATCTTACTTCAAGCTTTTACAGAAGATTATAGAAGAAAAAATTGCTATGAATTTTCAAAGATAAATTTTATTCCAGAAAATTAAGCGTTTCGATGTAAAATTAACCTTAGCAAATTCCCTTGAATATCTTCC
>BGPR01034765.1:0-16308 GCA_013235015.1 Araneus ventricosus
CAACCATTCTCTTGGCGACTTGGCTCGTGTTTGGTTCACAATTGGCGACATTTGCGCCCGGCTAACGGAGAAGTACCCAACAGCCTTCTAAACAAAACTTCGAAAGGAATTTAAAAAAATTCTTTCTGCTTTATGTGCATACCTATAGCCACTATATTAAATGACTAAGAATATTCTGGTTAGAAAGAATTCCTGAAAATAATTTTTTAAAAAAATTCATTATACATCATCAAAGACTGTTCGTTTCTATTTAGAATTTTTCTCTTTTAATAACACAACTGAAAATTTAGACTACTTTATTATTCAGTACATGAACAATTATTTTCAATACCAGAGTGTACTTCATTAAAATCAACTTTCTATCAATTTTAAAATTACCGTCAAAATTTTATATAAACGATTTTTTAGTATCAATGTGCTACTTTAAAATGAAATTGCTACGCAGTAATAAATTAAATTCAAATAACATCAGAAATCGTTTTGAATTACTTCCGTATTTATTTTTGACTAGCCGTATTATGTAACAATTTCTAGAGATGACTTATATTTCCCCTAAAAGCTTTATTGATTTCATTAGTTTGTCTAAGTAATTGCTTCAGAACCGCCTGAAAAGTTAAAAAGAAAGGTTAAAAGTTAAAGTCGGTAAAAAGTGAAACCTGTAAACTTTATTTATATAATATTTTTTGTTACACTGTAACTTATAATCGTAACGAACTTTACTTTTTGAGACAAAAATTCAGCATCGTTCTACTTGCTTCATAAGTTAGAAAAATCAATTTGACATTTCTCATTTTGTAAGAGAACATTCAAGATAACATCGATCAAACATGTCAAAAAACAAAAAAACAGACATATTTATTATTGATTTTAAAAAATTATTATTGATGTAATCGCGTCGGCAATTCATATACTAAAAATGGAACGATACAAAGAAGATTAGCATGTGGCCCCTTTCCATGGATGACACGCAAAATGGTGAAGCGTTCCACATTTAACACTAATCTGAGAAATGCGCTTAAGCTCCTAGCCTTAAAGAGTTTACTCTAAATCTAACATTAGCCAAACAAATTCTTTGAAAATCTCCCTAACATTAAAAATCACTTCATGCAAATTGTAAGCGCTCCAGATAAATTTTAAATCAATAATTCCCCTTTTTTCAGCATTCTTTGCCCCTCCCCCAATTTTTTTTTGCCTATATTCCATCACAACTGCTTAAAACATTCCCTCCCACGGACTTGGCATTGCCTTCGTTCAGTGTTCTTCAGTAATTCTTCCAATACTCTCATTTAGCTTTATTTTATTTTATTTATTGCTATTTTCTAGGTAATTTTTTTAAACATTTTGTTTTTAAGTTTTAGAGAAGTGTGAAATTTTGTCAAACAAGTAAGTGCAATTAAAAATTAGTTCATTAAATTAATTGAAATTAATAGTTAAGCCTTGATTAATTATGATTCCTAATTAATTGACATTTTAGACACGACGAAAATCTCTAAGATGACGTCAGAAGAAAGGGGGAGGGGAAAAACTTAAATGTCGATACAGGTTTTTCTTTATATTTACGAGGCCGATAAAAAAATTAAACTCTATAATTTTAAATCACAAACGAACTTTAAGGTAAGAAAAATGTTTCTCCTTCTCATTCATGTTGTGTCATTCAGAATTCATGTTGAAGCTGAAAAATAGGTTAGATTTTCTAGATAGATAGATAGATAGATTTTCTTTTTTACAAATAGTCCATGCCACAAAACATACAAAAACTAAGTCAATCACAAAAATAATATGAAAAAAATTGTTAAATATATAAAAAGAAATAATTTAGAATATTTATACGAAATTCTAAGGTTTCTTTTTTAAATTTCGCATTAACGTATGCAATATAAAAGTAGACAAGAGCGTTAGATGCATAAGTACGACAGCTTGAAATGGTTTTCTTGACCACAGTATATTAAAGAGTTTTTAACATAATATTATATATAATATTTCATAATTAATATATATATAATTATAAAATATTATATATAAGTTATACCATGCACAGGTCTTAGTAATAGGCACAGAATGCCATTGAAAATTCATCGTTAAATAATGACATTTGAACTATAATTAACTTAGTAACTCGTTAGTTGTTTACAAAGAAATATGTTCGATTTAAGACAAATGAATTTGGACTCAGTCCAAATTCAGTTTTATAAAAAGTTGTATAAAGTTTTATAAAAACTTTTCTTCTCTATCTAATCCTAATTAGAATCCTATCCTATTAGTAATTCTTAAACATTGTCATAATTTTTCTAAATTTGCTAAATAATTTTTTAAATAAATATGAATTTCTTTCTGCTAAAAAATTCTTTTGTTCTTTTAACTTTATTGTATGATAATTAAAATATTTTTTCTTGTTCTAGCTTTAAATTTTGCTTCCTTTCTCTAAAAAAATTTTTTTAGAATTTGCTATATTTTTTTTTGTTGATTGTTTGCATAATCCTAATTAGTCATGTAGTTCAATAGTTTAAAGAAAAATTGCAATTATTCAAGTGTGAATAAGATGATAATGATTTAAACTAATCCTATCCTCCCACCCTCCCTCTAAGAACCTCTCCACCCCTCCCTCTAAGACTAAAAATAAAGGTGTTTGTATAGGAAATCCTCAGGATATTAAGTATATATGAGTGACTTATTATCTGATGGTCTCTCGCTATCAGATGTCATCTGACGGTCTCTCGCAGTCAGATGCTATCTGACGGTCTCTCACAGTCAGATGTTATCTGATGGTCTTTCTCAATCAGATGTTACATGACACGGACTTAGGGACGGACACGGACACTTCACGCCATTATGGGCAATTATTAACTTTAGGGACTTTCAGGACAGAACACAGAACAAGACCTCCACATCTCCACATCAACAACCGCCCGAGACTATAATCAAATGTGCTCAACCATACTCAATTAAATGTTCAAGAAACCATACTCAATCAAAAGTAAGAGAGACCATACTCTAAATCAAATGTGCGAGAGACCATACTCTATATCAAATGTGCAAGAGACCATACTTTCAAATGTGCGAGAGACCATACTTTCAAATGTGCGAGAGACCATACTTTCAAATGTGCGAGAGACCATACTTTCAAATGTGCGAGAGACCATACTAGAAGCAGGCGATTCCACATTCCGAAGAAGAGATTCCACTGTCGAAAGAGCATCCGCAGAAGCGGACTCCACAGTCGAAGCGAGGCGACTCCACGGTCGAAGAGCAGGCAGCATTCCACAGTCGAAAGAAGCAGGAGATTCGCAGAAAACGCAATTGACAAACATGCGCGTCGTTACCACCACAGTTGTGCCACGTGGTGGTCGTCAACCATGATAGCATCCTCGGCCCCTTTACTCCAAGCAACAAGTCGTGCGACCTGTGATTGGCAGCGCCGATCCGGGTTTTGAATAACCCGCAATCCTATGACCGGAAAGAGCGTGCGCTCGAGCCGATTGCGCCACGGGGACTTGTACAGGAAAGATATCCTATATATATTATATATATATATTATCTATATATATACATATATATATATATTGTATATATATATTATCTATCTATATATATACATATATATCTATCTATATATATATTATCTATATCTATATCCATATATATATATATCTATCCTATATCTATATATATATATATATATATATCGACGATCGGGCGAACGTAAGAACAAGCCTCCATCCTCCATAAAACTACAATTTATTCTACAAATCTATGTATATTCCCTCAAAAGAATTTTTTGGTATTATTGAAATTAAAAATATTTATTAAGGAATAGAAAATTTAAAAATTTTGAAATTGTGTTACGCGATAACTTCCGAAATTATTATAGCACAAAAACGACTTTTATTCTTAAAATTCAAACAATTATTTTTATACTAATATATTTAAGAAATTAATAAAAATTATTAAATTAAATTATTAATTATTAAATTTAATTAATTAAATTATTTACTAAAAATTCAAACAATTATTATTTATACTAATTTAGTTCCGATACTTTTTTTCTGCAATTAAATTTTTTTTTGATTTTGCCGCACCCTTCACTGAGGAAGGAATAGCATTTATTTACCCAAACAATGAGCCTATGAAGAATACGTGTTCCCAGTGTCATCAAAATTGTCGCAGCTAATTGAATTGCGGCATCATATATATATTTACATTTCAACTAAAATTAAATGCTCGTCACACACACACAAATCTGTTGTTTATGATTTTATTGAGTTTAATTTTATCTCTTTAACCTTTAAATTCATTACGAGCATATGTGCCTAGTATTCGAAAAGCCTTTGAAATCCGAAGAAGCAAAATGTTTCCTACTAAATTTTATAAAAAATTCGAAACCTATGGAAAATATTCATCAGTTACTTTTCTTAGGAGAAGATTACAAGCATTTGAAGGTTCTTCAAAGGAATTTTCTTGTCAAACTATAAGAGCTAAAATATTCCGCAGTTTTAAAGTTAATGGAAAAGACGCTTCCCGATTGACATTGTTGAAATAGAGAAAAAAGTATTTTTCCAAATTGAAACACATCAATGATCCACAGATTACGACTGTTGTAATGGATTTTTATTTTCAATAAGTTTTAGTTTCAACAAACAAAAAGAGAAAATGCAATAATCTTGGCTAAAGTTTTACTTCTAATTATGCGCTTCAAAATGGGACGTTAGCGCAACTAAACTAAACTAAAATAATTAATGAAAAATCCATTTTAAGTTTTGAAAAACTGAGAATAAGATGTCTTTTTCTGGAGTAAAATCTTCCAAATGTCCCAGTCTTGGGATATTGAAACATTCAGTATTTAACTCCCTCAATAGTCAATTTTAATTTGATAACCTAAAGATATGAAATATGAGCTACAAATATGGATAAACAGCGCTTTTTGACTATTAGCGACTTTTGAATTATAACTATGCATGTGCTGTAACTTATACTGTCATATTGAGCAATGATACTGTTGCAAAAGTCTATCTGTGGTGTATGGTGTAAACAGTCCAACACGCAGGATAATGGAGAATGAAGGTTTATTTACAAATATGCAGGAAAACGCGCAGCACAGGTACAGGAAACAATAGTTCTTGCACATATTACCAATGTAGATAGACAACAATTCACAGGTAATGACAGTTCAGCACTTTGATATTTAACAACACAAACAGTCAGCAAATAATTAGTAACGACAATAACAGCCCAGCTCACCAGCTGACTAGCTCGCACAGCACCAAAGACATTCGCTCTTCAAGGCGATCAACCAGTCGATCAAGACGCTCCTCTGATCTAGGCGCCGTTCTTAAATATTCTCTCCGACAGGCCGTGACGTTACATGGTGTTTTCTCGTGTATTCCCTTTCCTAAAAGAAATATCGAGAAAAGGGCTACATTTTCGGGAATCATCTATTTGCCGCCAAGGTCGCCAAATCGCCAAAATGGTCGCCAAGGTCAGGGGTGCCATAACAGTCGCTGAGGTCACTCCATGCTTAACCTTGTAAAACTCTCTTCCCAACCATAAGACTTGCATTGCTGGGAAGCGACTTTCCATGTTTGTAACAATACATTTCTGTAGTTGTAACTTAAATTTTGACTTTATTAAAATATTCAAATTAATTAAAAATTTGTTAATGAAAATAACTAATTAGATTTTTGACATGATGCAGGTAAGTTGTTATAATTGATATTGATATAAATTAAGTTGTTGTACAATTTTTTTTATCTAATTTTAATAATTTTTTAAAAATATTTTTGTCATAATTTACAACGATACTTTTTATTGTTACAACGCAATTCAAACCGCTTTCATTGTTTAAACAAATATTTAATTGTGTATCCATTGTTGAAAGCTAAAGAAGTCCTCAAGCACTTAAATAACGAAATAATCCATTAAATTGAAAGATTATCGTTGCTTTATCAGTGTGTGTTGTTTTTGTACTTGTTTAGCGTCATGGTTGTTGTACTTGTGAAATGGTTGCTTGTCTTCATGCTATTAGAAATGTGACACATTTGGCGATTGTTTTTCTTGTGGAAAAATTAACCTGAATTGATAAATTTAATTTTTCGTAAACATAGAGATCCACACAAATGACGATGGAGACAATTTAAATTTTAACTTGACATTTATTATGGCACAACATGGTTACTACTTGCAACCATAACAAAAGATAGATAATAAAATAATACTTAGCATATCTCATAACAGAGGTCGCGACACACTCACATCTTGACATCTTCTGCGGAAAGAGGAAGGGAAAGCCAGAACAAAAAAAAACTAGTATCACCTTTATATATGTGTGTGGCGATTAGGAAAATTGTGCATCTTCTTCAATGGCATGCTGATTGGGATCAATAAGTGATTCGAATCAGCATATCATTCCAGTTAGCGTTGATCACAATGCTGACCAACCAGAGCCAACAAGATTCGAAAATTATAGTCGTTCTGATGTTGCCGATAAAAAGAGGAGAGATTTAATTTATTCCCAACAGTTTTGGCTGCTTTTGAGCTAAATGCAAAAGCTCTTTAATTTCTTTGGGCCTTTTGTTTTTCAACATACTCTTTATCCATCTGAATTCTTAATTATTTGCTGATCTCTTGTAACAAAATATAACTTAATATTGCAGGCTTTTATTTTATTATGCTTAAATATCTAAATGAAATTACTTTCATTGGAAGTTCTACATAAATAAAGTATTTTTATTTTGACTATCTAATAAAATGTACATTTATGGCATGTATTTTATTTTGAACAAATTAAAATTGACTGAGCTGGTCCCTCCAATCCTCAGTCTGCTGCAAGGGATCCAATCCGAAGATCCGAAAACAAAATATTTCCCGGTGCCACCATTTTTAAGGACTTAGACTTCATCAAGAATGAACATAATTTAAATATTGTTTATCAACAATACTTTTCAAAGGAAGAAGCTGATCAAACAATTCGATGAATCGGAAAGGGAAATTGAATATTTTCCTTCTTAAATGGCTACGGTGGTTATCTATAACAAAAGGTATTCAGTACCTAGAAAAGTTTCTGCTTATGGTGATAAAAATTTAGCTTATACTTTTTCTGGAAACACTCTTCCTACAAAGCCTTTAATACCTATTCTAACAAAAGTTTTATGTTGTTGTTTCATTTCCCCCTGAACCAAGATTAGACCAGGTCCATGACACCATATCGCTCTAACAACTCCACAAGTCCTTTCCCCTCCCCACTCCACAGCTGCCTCGCAGAGGCGCCAATGCAGTCAATGATATGGGCAGGAGAAGCAGGACAGGAACAAAGGCAAGAAGAAAGTCTTTTCCTTATGGATGAATTTTAAGCTTTTAATGTGTCCACTACGCAGCCTGGCCAATGCAGTCTGAGCGGATCTTGTGCCTACGGACTGTAGAGACAGACCAGGACGGTTCCCGGCATATCAATCATGTGTGGGGGGATTTTTCCAAGCAGAATTTGCTTTAGCCTTGTGAATAGAATATATTTCGGACGTGAAGAGTTCACTAGAGGTTGCAGAAGGAAGAGCACTTCCCTCTTTCGCAAGCACGTCTGCCTCCTCATTGCCAAATACTCCAACATGGGATGGAATAAAAAAAAAATTTTATATGAAGCAAATAAATTTCTTAAAGAAGGTTCATTTAATTATGTATTGATAAATCGTTATAAAGACGGCTATGATTAAATAAGGTCACATAAAGAGAATGAAAAGGATTTGGATCCTGATTCTGCTATTGTTACATTTTCATTTGGAGCTGAAAGAACAATGATTTTCAAGAGACCTAATTTTGACTAGGTTAAAATTCCTTTGAAAAATGGGTGTGTTTCAGTTATGAATCCACCAACGTCGAATAAGAACGAGTTTTGTTATTTACTTGTAAAAAAATACATGTGACATATATTTATGTAGAAATATATACTATACCATCAGATACTATACCTTATTGTAGTTTATAAATAAAACTTTTTTTTATTGACTTATTTTACAATGTCTTTATTTTTAAAATGTTTTAACTCTTAGAAGAATTGCAATTCTGTAAAATATATAGTGTTTATTTATATGTCATTTTAATTTCATTACTTGAATTTATAGAGAAACAATGATATTTAAAATTTCTTGGGTTTGAATTAGTTTTTCTTGTAAGTAAGTTGATTGCCTTTGATGAAAAGTTGTTTCAAGTTAAAGAAATAGGCTTCATTTAAACGTTTCAGGATTTAATTATTTTCTCAAGCAATTCTTTCTTCACACTTTTTAAAGTATATATCTACAGCAAAAAATACACTTATTATTTTAGAAAGTAAACAGAAATAGGAGAGAACTAAAAAAATGTCGGCATTATTGTCATGATTGTCAATGTTCTGAGAAAGAAACCATTATTCATAAATGGTATAAAAAGAATTTTAATTAAGAAGTTGATATGCCTCAGTCTTTCATTTAAAATTAAGATATGTTTTTAACTTTGAAAAAGTTTTATCATAGAAATACGATGCTTATTCTCAGCTTATGTTTCTATTCTAATAAACGTAATGATGAGAAACACTGTATTATACTTAGCAATATCACAACGGTAGTACTATCTAATCTGAACATAACACTTAAGGCAGGCTATCTTTACAATTAAAGACATTATCTGACAGTAAACATTACGAAGGGGCCGTTCGAATATTACGTAAGCATGTTTTTTGGTGATTTTTGGGCCCCCCCCGTCCGCCCTGGGTAGCAAAAATAAGCAAATCGCAAACCCTCCTCTTATAATTACGTAGGCAAACTGCAACCCCCGCTCATTTCAACTTTTAATGAGGTTTTCTTAGTACATACCAAGAAGATGTAACTTCAAACCTGACTAAGAGTATATTTTTTTTATACACTAAATATTCGATGAGTTTCAAGTTTGTTGTAGCATGTTCATTTGTGCTTGCCTTGGTTATAGTCATAGTGCATGGGGTGGTGTTATGCATGTATCAAGGCAGAGCTAACAGCTAAGGAAAATGTCTTAAAAAGAAGAAAATTCGTTGTTTATGTTACGGTTAATGTGGATAATCGGATGTTATGCATAATAACTAATTAAACCGGTTAAAGTGGATAATTTATGAGAATTTACCACATTAACTGGTTGTTATGCATAATTACCAATGAAGTTCGGTCAATGTTGATCGGAGTAGCTTTCAGCTGTTTTATCATCCTCTAAAGTTGGTCATAAAATTAAAAAAATAATTTTAATTAAATGTTTTTAAATAGAGTTTTGATTTAATTAGTGATTTTATATTTCTCCGATTACGTAATTGAGCGATTTTTATTGATTTGTGATTGTAATAAAAATCGTTTGCTTGGAATTTTATGAAGTCGCTTGTTCGTATTTTGAAATTCATCATTTGGAATTCTGTCTCCATTTGCGTGGTGATTTCTTTGATTCTTCGCAATATTCTATTTTTTTTTTTTTGTTAAATCTAGAGTGTTACTTCCCAATTTCAAATATTAACTTTAATAAGGGATCCCTTATTAAAGTTCCCTTATTAAATTTATTGATTCTTTACTATTCCATGTTCTGAAAACATTTGCCACTATATTTTTTTTACATTCTCTGATATATCTGTGCTCTCCTCTAATTTCTTAAATATTCTAATATTCAATGATTTAGCGAAGCTACTAGGTTCCCCTGCTAACAAAGCCAGTGTAATTTTTAAAGTTAACTAAATTTGCCCTGTGCTTATTTCAGATGCCGGAGGCATCGCTAACACAATTTTTCCGGTGCACATTTCAGATGCTACAGGCATAGCGGACACAATTCCTCCTGCTTCTTTTGAGTATTTAAAAAACGCAGATTCCTTATAGTCAATGAGCTAGCGAAGCTACTAGATTCCGGCTCCCACTGCTAGCGTAGCCGTAGGATGTGTTTTTTAAGTAAAAAAAATTGCCCGGTGCCCATGCATATTAACCGATTATCCACATTAACCGTAGAATTCATATATTCGCTCAAATGATACATGGCGTCGTTATCGGCTGTGTCACTTTATGAAATTTGTTTGAGTAAGCCTTTCCTGTTGCATCACTGCTCCAACGAATGGTGAAGAGGCAGCATCCCCTCGCAAGTGTTCTATTTTTAAGTAACCTTTAATGTCAATATATTAAAAGATTATGCATTTTTAGCGGCATCATTGTCCTTTATCCTGCATTATTCCCCCTTTCTTTAATGGCCCCACTGAAAAACTTATTTCTTTTGTCAAAAGAATAGTGAAAAACATTCAATGAACTTATATCGATTCATAACGATGGACTTATCACAGACAATTAGCACGTCAGACGACTGTTAGAGATTTTCTTAACGAAACGCCTACCTGCTTACAAATATATCGTATAAGATATGTACTATAATTAGTAATCAAGAATGCAATAAAGGTATGATTTTTCTCACTTTCATGATAAATGTTTAATTTTAAAATTTAATAATTGCTTTCATGCTATGTAGTAATTTCTGTACTGGAATTCGAAGATTTTCGTAAGTTCAGTGTTCTCGAAGACAATCAAGACTTTCTTAATTACAGAACATAATTATCCGTTAATAGATTAATTTTATTTAAATTTCGATTCGGCATGTGACGAGCCATCTCGTAGTGAATTTGTGGAAATAATTCATTATAAGATTCCATACTGTTTATAATAATTAATTGGTACTTACGTATTAACGCCACCGAAGCTGAAGTTGCGCTAATGTGCCAAGATTGGCGGCACTTAAAAACCGCCAAATCTGACGACCCCAATCTTGACGCATTAGCGCAACTTCAGCTCGTCTTAGTAACCTATAATGACGAAAATAGAAAAATAATAAAGTTTTTGAAAACATGTACTTTATTAATATATTAAAAGTGAAATAAAAAAATGTGAATATGATTTGGGTAGAGTCCATCGCTCGAACGTAATGCCATCATCAAAAAAAATTCGATACCAAAAAAAAATTATACAAGTATTAACTTCAAACTAATTTTTCCACCACTTTTTTCTGAAAACCGACCATACGTATGATTTGAAAATAAAAAACATAATATTTAGAATGGATTAGTTTTCTCTGCTGCTTCGGACGGATATGACCTACTTATCGCATTTCGACGGCCCGTTTTTCAAAAAAAGTTTCATATTTCGTAAAATAATGCAGAATATCATTATGAAATTTTCGTCAGTATCACGACTTTCTAAATATATGTATTACAGTGGGTTTCAAAACTTACTCAATTTTTAAAAAATTAAAATGCTTAACTCAACGCGATTCAAGAATCATTTTATAGGTTTTCAAATACCTACAACTTTTTCATTTGAGCTTCCTCTCAAATTAACATTTTATTTAAGGATAAAGATGTTTCAACTTTCCTCACCCCATCCTTATACGGCCCGGTATCAATTTTTACAAAATAACGATATGTTTTGGATATATTAACTATCTTAAAGTAAGAAAATGATGTTATGTCATTTTTCCAAGTCAAACCACAATTTAGCTGGGAAATAGAAGGAAGTGCTAACTATAAGTCCAATGGTCTGCCCTGTAAAACAATTTTCGCATGTCAATTTTACAAAATATCCACCATAAACATTATAGGTTTCAAGTCTTCCGTTTTACATAGTATATGAATCAATGTTCTTGTTTCGAGAATCCAACTGCTGACGTAGTTAACGCTTATATTTGTATTATCTGTATATACAGGTGTCCACACTTATCTGTTCTAATAGCTAATTTCTAAACTGTTAGAATAGACATACCAATCGGATACTTTTAAATGAGGAAGGTTATAATATATGTCTTATGGTCAATAAATATATTCCTGAAAAGTTACGAATTCAACTTTTTATACAGGTCTAGTTCTATCAGTCATATTTAGTAAAAATATTCTTGGCACTCTAACATTTTAAACGAAAAACGTCCCTCTTTTGCGCCGACTATCGAGTTACTGAGCTTTGAATATCATGCTGGCAGACCACTTTACACAGCCGTTTGAAAGACGACCACCAATCACGGGCCGCTGGTTGGTTAAAATCATGGTAGATTTGATAGGGGATAATGGCCAAGACTCGGAGTATCTATGACGACTGATTCACGATCTGCCGTTGTTAGTCATACAAAGTGGATAAATGACTGTGACACCAGCAGTAGACGAAGGTGTTGGTCGTCCACGCGTCATCAAAAGAAAAAAGACACGTCGGAACTGTCCACAGTAAAGCAATATCAGCAGACAGTGGCTCAGCCATACTAATTACGGGTCAAACGCAAATGTTTTGGAACTTTGTTGTTCAGCAGACATTGTTGGATATGGGACTGGGCAGCAGACGTTCCTCGTGTGCCTCATTATCAAGCTCTGTCATCCTCTCGCCTACAGTGGGCCGAACGTTATTTAGACCATTCTTCCCTTCATTTTAAACATTTTTCTAATTAGAGACTCTATGTCTATCTCTAACGGTTTAGAAATTAGCTATTGGACCACGATTATTGGACACCCTGTATATTAGGGTGGATAACTCTTTTATGGAAGAAAAAAAAATTATTATCAAAACCTATGCGAAAGATGTTCTACCGGAAAAGATGTTCTATGGTATGGAGATTAAGAGAAAAATAATCAAAGAATTTAATTCAAAATTTAATACTGCCGCAAGGGAGTTGAATTTTCGAAAAAAATGAAAAAATACTGAATTTTGATTATAAGATTTTAAAAAAATATTGTTATTTGTCAAAACCTACTTATGCGGAAAAGATGCTCTATGGTATGGAGATTAAGAGGAAAATAATAAAAAAATTTAAATTCTAAATTTAATACTACTGAAAGGGGGTTGAATTTTCAAAAAAAAATGGAAAAATACTTAATTTTGATTATTGATTATACGATTTTTGATTCGAAATAATTGGGGGTTTTTTTGCAATATAAATAACTAAAAGTGATGATTAATGAGTAGTGAGTACTAAGTAGTGAGTAGTATAATGTACATTGCAACATTTTATGACTCAGCTCCCCCTCCCCACACCATCAAATCAGTCCGGTTAAACAACTAGAGCAGTAGGCAATGACTTTGCGTGTTTTCAGAATTCTTCGAAGGGCTAATTCCCTTATGTGATTTCTGTCGTCAGCTAGCATTGATATCAGGACATTTTCTGGATGTTCAACAAATCAGTTTCTTTTAATAACAGGGTCTACGACATCCTTCAAATCATTCGAGAAACAACGCGATAGAACGATTGATGAGGCAAATGCTGTGCCTCATAGATTAATTATGGTTTCGTTTTGATCTTGAACCACATAGAGGCATAGACTTTTGCGATGAATGTCGTTAATGTCAATAAAGCCTCGGATGAATTTTCGTGAGCTACATTGAACCTGAGAATTCTGTTCGTGATTCTAAGTGGCAAACTTTTCTAGGATTTATCTTCGACAGACTTTCTCTGCAATGTCAGCGTTCAGATCAACGTCAAAAAAGTTTAAATCAGTGAAGGGGAAATCATGTTAAATTCACAAATTGAGGTAAATATAATGGAGCTTATTATTGTCAACATCGTATATTGGATATTTTTCCTTTATATACACACCACTTGGCACCTTTTTTGCCTTGGAGAATTTTTTTGGAGCGCTGAATCACCAGCTTGGCTCAACTTCTTTCTAGACGATATTTGACGCGCGCTGTATTTTTGGCGAGCTAAAGCGCCAGCAGCCAGAATGCGCCAATTTGGCCGAAAATGCATGGTGTGCGTGTAACAGAGCACAGATGCTCTGCGTGGGACCAGCTAGTTATTCATAATACATACAGAGTGCCAATACTCATATACTTTTCACTCACACTATAAACTTTTGCTTGAGCCAACCTAAGAAAATATGAATGTTAATAAAATTTGCTTCTTCACCAGCATCTCTTCCTTCATTCTCCTCCTCACATGCATGTATTCTGGGAAGGAATCGATGTATGTGAGGAGGAGAATGAAGAAAGAAACTGATTTTATATGAATACATGCACTCACGAGAAAATGTATCTACAATTGCTTGTGTATCCACTGAGACGAAATATGTGTCTGCGTCTAGGATATAGCCGACCGCAGTTTTCTTTTCAATTTCTTAAGTTTCAGCATTATTTCGTGTAGTTTGGAAAAATAATTACATAATTTAAAATCATTCACGCTAACATTCTTGTAAAGTTTACTTTAAAATGTTTTTTTATTACTTTCATTCTTTAATTCGGATTCAGATTTACCGAATAGAATAAGAAAACTGGACAATAGTATGTCGCTCAATTATACCTAAGTTGTATTTTCTCTACTAATAATAAAAGAGAATGTATGTGTGTCTGTGTTTTGGAGGTATGTTTAAAGTTTCAAGTCTCCAGCTCATCGGGAAGTTAGTTTAAAATTCATTTCAAAATTTATTCCGAACAGACAGGCAGACAAGAAAGCTAGTTAATAAAAAGGTGGTAAAAAAGGATACCATATAATGCCGAAAGAAAAGCAAAATTACACGCGTGGGAAAAAAAAGCAAATATTCTCATGCATGTGATCATTATAATTCCTCAACAAATACCACTGCGTGAATTCAAATAGCAATTTGAGAATTCGCTAACATTATTGGCTGATTTTAAAACTCTTAACAGACTACGATTTTGATTGGTGAAATCCGCGAATCGCACCATCGCGCAACACGCGATGTAATCAGTAATTCTTTGAAATAATTTCAGTACAAATTTGTCAGTTGTTTTTGTGAGTCATATCTTTTAAAGCTCGAAATTAAGATAATTAAATTTTTAAAATATATTCTGTTTCTTACTGAAGTCCTTTACTAATTATCAGCACACAGTCATGGCTCCTAAAGTAAGCCACACATACCATTTCAAAAGCTGCTCAGTGCCAAGAAGGACAAGACTAACACCCGAGGAAATCCAACGATACAAGGGTTATATATCCCGGGCAGCCAAGAAAACTGGTTTAACTGGAATCACAAGAACCCAACTGAGAAAGGACGAAAAGATACAAGGCTACCCGGTGGAATATTTGGGAATCTGTTTATACGAGCTAGTCTCTAAAGGTAAACTCATGAATGCATCAGGCAAGTTCGTCTCAACATCTCTAGCGCCGCTTGTGCCCCGGGTTACCGATTGGACTGCAGTCATGTTGTTCGTCGAAGCAGCTGAAAAATCTGGAAAGAACTACAAGCAGCTAAAAAGAAGGTTTAGACGCTCCATGGGAGAGAATAAACTGAAGCAAATGCTCTTATTCCTGATGCGATCCAAGATCTTGGTGCAACAACAGTCACCAGTTTTTCTACATCATCTTCACAAGAAAGAGGAGCAGTAAAGTCAGACTTGTAAAGTGTTTAAGTGTGTAGAACTTGTCAAGAACTTGTGTTGTGATAAGAACTTGTGTTGTGATAAGAATTTGTGAAACGTGAAACATTTTGTCCTCTTCTGAGCAGCCAGAATACACACAGCTTAATTATTTATTCTGACCTTCTTTTAAAAAAAATTCAATGTTATTAATAAATTTCAGTGCTTTAAATTTAATTTTTTGTAATCTTAAACTTAATTTCTTAGTTCTGTAGGGTTTTTCCTTAAGACCCAAAAAGACTTAATAGCAACTTAATTTTTAATGCATTTTAATATGAATTTCAGTTTTGGTTAGATTTAAAAACACGGTACGTCTTCTAAAACTAGCACTTTTTCAAGTGATATCTAGCCAAGTTTGGTATTAGATTTAACGCGATAAAGACCAAAGTGTTGGCGGCCATCTTAACGCTTGGTCGCGAACTTGTACATTCAATGGGACTGTAATGTGTTTTTAAATCCAGTTCGGTACTTTTCCGTTAGCATAGTTACGTATTGTTATGAGTCGTAATACATGCTCCGAAATCAGTCAATGTTCTTACATATATTATAAATTCCTGCAATTAATAAATAATTATCGAAACCAGAGGACCAGCCCTGATCCCTCCCCATTGACTGATTTTGACAATTTTTGTTTATATATGCAAGCTTATGACCCAAATGCGTCATCAATGGTCGTCTCGTTCTACACCACCTTCAACTTTTTGAGAAAAATCGAAAAATAAAACTTGGCAGCGTCTACAACCGCACTTCGCCAATTTATATCGCCAAAAAACAACATTAAGCAATTTTGTATAACTAAATTGTTAAATTTTGTTGTCAACCTTTATACCTTCAGTACTTTAGTGTCTATAAATTCAATTGATGACATTTTAGCGGCGTTTGCCACAATTGTCGATGATTTTAGCCGTGGCGCAAGCGAAAATATCGCAAATTTGGCTGACATTTGCGCTCT